>NEWO01000102.1:198868-209766 GCA_003013225.1 Phalaenopsis aphrodite
CTCTCTTCATGTATTTATAAAGATTTTAACTATATAAAAAGGGTCCCAAAAACCCGAGAATACCCCAGTTTTGCCGTAGAGGTGCTAGTTGCAATGCAGTCCTCCCTTTGTCTCTTCCCTCTTATCCTTTGATTGTGCTCCAAAAATAAATCTGGATTCAACACTTATATATAACAAAAATTTTGCACAATAACCTTAACAAGTTACACATCATTTTGAAAAAAAAAATGAATAAAGAATGAAGTATTTTAAAAATATTCCAAATAATTTGGCTAATATGAGAATTTGATGCTGGAACAAAGGTATTTATCTGAGTTGCAGGATGAGAAGAAGTTGAAGGAGGTGTTGAGGTTTGCAAATGCTTGTGGGGCCATTACCACCACTAAGAAGGGAGCAGTCCCTGCTTTGCCCAGTGAAGCCGAGGTGTTGGAGTTTCTGAAGAAAGCTTGAGAGGTTTCGTGTTGTTTCTTTTTTTTCGACAATCTAATTTCTCGTTAGTAGCGTAGTCTATACAACGTAGTAAATTAGATTAGATTTGCCACCTTAGGTATCTTGACATTTCACTGTTGTAATTCTTTCTACTCTCTGGAGAAATAAATTACAGAGAGACTAATTGTTGGGAAGATATTCATACATACCCCTCAATTCTTATGCATTTACATATCTAACACCTACACTTTAATTTTTACAAATACGCCACCTTATTTCACTTCTTAGAAGTTAAAACAGTGTTACTTTTGCTGTGATGTAAAAAATTTAGTGTTATAAATGTAAAAAAACCTAAAGTTTTGGTGTTAGATATGTCAATATATGAGAATTGGGTAGTATGTAAATATCCTTGTTCGGATGTTCCCAATTTCATGCATTTATTTTTTTTTGCATTATGGTTAAGAAGAAAAGATGAACTTCTTTGTGTTTGTTTGTGGTTTATTGGATGATATTCTTGTTGGTTATTTATATTTTGTCATTAATCACTTCTGTCAAGAAATTGCTTTTAATACGATCACTTAAAGGGCATTCGAATGTTATCAGATGAGCTTTTTATTATCTTCTGAAAGTTTTTTAAATGATTAGATTTGCAATTTTCCCATGGTTTTATCATGGTAGAGGGTGACATGGTAGGAATTGGGTGAGGTCGAGGCTATGGCCGAGTCCGAGGGTGACGGGAGATCAAATGAGTTGACGAAAGAGGTGAGGTTGAGCGAATGATGGCAACAATGACAGGAGAAAAATTTCCGTACGTAAAAAGTACGTAGCATTGCATACGTCAGGGAGGTTATTCAGAGGGTATTGGGGGGTTATATTCCCGTAAAACCCCTGTAATCTACTTGTACATTCTAGTAAGTTTTGTGCTTCTGTTTTCACATATTTGTATGTTACATGTATGTTACAAGGAGGTTACAGGGGTATAACGCGGATATAACCCCCCAATACCCCTGAATAACCTCCCTGACGTACGCAGCGCTGTGTACGTCTTATGTACGCAAATTTTTCTCCAATGGCGGGCAATGAAAAGATGTATGCTTAGGCATGAGGCTAAAATTTTTTTGAAATTAGCTAGAGTATCCGGTAATATCATGAACTTTTTGTTGTTCATTTATTTTATTTTCAAGTCAAACACTAATATAAGTTAAATGCATGTTAAATAAATGGGATAATTACTTGTCACGAATTTGTCACAGATAAAACGAGATGTAATCCAAGGAATATTGATCCTCGTGAGAGTGGTAGGTGTGTTAACGTCATATATTTATAAATTTATAAATTAATCTGTGCGTGCGTGTTATGCATGAACATTAATCCCTCTGCTATTAAGAAAACACACCATTTGTTCAGTTGAGCCGGGGACATCATGGCCGCTGAAATGGAGATTGGTTTAGCCATAGGCCCACAAGATTGGTGTGCGTTTATGAGCCCTATACATTGGAATTTAATGATCTTGCAGAGGTTAAGATGGACCAAATTGATAAAAAGATGCATGGCGGGTTCGGGTTGGGGCTAGGGCTAGGGCCGTCAACAATTTGATTTTGTGCCTTGTTGGGATTGGCTCAAGATTGGATCGAATTTTATTGGATAAAAAAATTTGGCTTGTAGTTCGACTCGCTTATTTTGATTTGATCAAAGAAAATATTTCTTGATCAAAGAAAATATTTAAAACAATTTTCAAGCGACTAATGATCTTCGAGCTAAAATCATTAAATTCATAGTCTTAACATACCAATAAAAGAAGAGTAATACATTGCTGATCTTCGAGCATGTTTTGCCCATAGGCAAAACATACCAAAACATGCTCGATGAAACATGATCGATGCAACATGCTCGATGAAACACACTTCAATCAAAACATGCTTGATGAAAAGGGCAAAACATATTAACAGAAGAAGGGTAATCTAGCCGGTATGGAATACATGCACATCACCGATGAATGAGGACAAATCCGTCATCCAAAGATGGAGAAAGAAGGAAGTACCTAGAAGAGTCGCTAGAAACAATCCTATCTGATTTTATTTTCACTTTGACACGGGGCTTTTGAATACTGTGTAGATTCGAAGATTTTAGTTCAAGTAATCAAACACGTTGTTGAAAGTAGTAGACCGCTTTGAAAGGTAGAGCTATAATTTTACGATGGGTTTGATTATTCGAATTAAGAAATATTTGATATCTGCACTGGTCTGCGGTTTGAACCCGATAGATTATTTTACCTGTCTAATATGAATGCTAGATAACGTTTAAATTAGTTCTGGGGTCTTCATTTTCCTATAAGGGTAAGTTTTATAGTTAATTACGTCTTAAGCAACAAAAGTTATCTAAGAAAACTCTTGATTAAGACTACAGTTTTGTCTTCAAGAAATTTCTAAGTTTAGGTTTCCGTAATTGGACATTGAATTTCCAAATGGGAAAAGATCAAAAGTTAAACAGTTGTTAACTAAAACCGAAGGGAGAAAAGGTAGGGGACACTTGAAGATACCAAAAAAACCTCAATAGTGTTCTAGACTATCCTATTGTGACTTTGTTGAAGAAAATGTAATGTTTTATCATGATGTTTTTATTAGAATATTAGGATTTATACTACACGACATGCAATCATGCAAGACCCTAAATGTGAGAGTTTATGTCATAACTAGATGAACAACCTTGGAGTCCTAGGATGAAGTTCACCGAGAGAATTGAAACTTCGGAATCCTAACCTAAAATAAGAGGCACATATAACATAATGGACTTACGACGTTGCATTGGAAGGGTACCATGTAAACTATGTAATCACATTCATAACCATGCATGGCCGATCTCAATGATGCAAGAAATGGTAGTTTTTTGTTATTGTGAGCAATAGGTCTTATGACTTGATTATAAATCAAGTTGCCTTAGTATGTATTGTATTCATAATGTCTTGAGACTGATGCAAATATATTTTGAGATTTTAAATTTAAATGTTTTATATCTCACCACACTCAAATGCCTGTAATTGATTAGTGTTGAGTGCATCAAAACAAGCTATGTAATGGGTTATGCAAGTTTATGATGATGAATGCATAGAAGGCATATTCAACAAGTTAGTCAGTATGTATAGGCACAACTCACTCTAAAAGGTAGTGGTTCTCATGGGTCAAACCACCTCTTTCCTTAGAATGAGTGAGGGCATGAATGCAAGGAGTACGAGCGATATTTTATGCATATGCCTACATGTCATGTTATCGTTCATATTCTTAAATTTTAAAAGGAGTTTCTACTTAGTTTGATTTGATGTCAATCGAGGTTATTTTAAATGCATGTTGTTTCTACAGTTGTAAATGCAGTGATTTATGTGGTTTAGTTTTGGCTATAAGTTTTGTTTTGAAAAAAATAAATTGATATTATGTAGGCTGAGGTAAAAGGTTTAGTCCTTGGGTAGGCCTACCGGTAATCCAAACAAAAGGAAGAAATGTAAATATCGACCTATAATGTGGGCAAACCTATGGAATGAATACAGATAAACTGATAGTATGGGTACCAACCCTAAAGTATGTCATACTCACCGTTGATGGTTTAGTTGAGGTTAATTTTTTGCTTTATGTTTCATCTTCTTTTGGATAGTTCAGATGTTTATAGTCAATTAACCACAACACTTCCTAACTCTATAAAAGAACTGAAAACTCAAAAGATAAAACCTAGGTTGCTACAACAACCTATTTATTTATAACAACCATGCAAGACAGAGTTAGGACACCCTAATAACATGTAAAGTAAACCTAAGTCTGTAGTTCATTTCAACAGCCATGCAGAATATAGTTAGAATGTTTAATATAAATGTATTTATTTGATTATTGATAAGTTAATTATCTTATGACAACCCGCTCAAGATGCCCATGACTTTCTGTTATCCCGGGGTTGTCGGGTTCTCTGATCTACTTAGTCCAGAGAGGCAGTTAAAGCTACTCTGATCAGAAGATTATTATTAACAACCATGTGTTGCGTCATCGGAGAAATCTTCGTAGACTCGGGTAGCAGAGTTATAATTGTGTTTGGTGACCTTTGTTCAGTAGAATTTCATTTAAGTTTTAATGACTTTCTCCAATTTTAGGGGGTTAAAATTTTTAGGTTATTTAAGACTTCTTAGCCGATTGAATTGTTGTAATTTATTTTTATTTTATTTTTGATGCTGAAATGACCCGGTCAAGCTCTCATGTTCATGTCCTCTCGGGATCATTGTGGTTTGTGGTTTGTGGTTTGTGGTTTGATTAGTCACGAGTGACCAGAAGGTACTTTGTTAGTAGCCATGGATTGCTTCATTTAAAGCTCCTTCTCAAACAGGGTTATGTTTTATATTTAAAGTCTAAGTTTTAGTAATTTCTAGGGTGTGTTTTGTTATGTCTACAAATTTTGTACTCCAACCCACATTATCTCCAGAGTGTGTTTTTAAGTCAAGTGTGCTTTTACTCTTTTATGAGAGATCAAACACTCCTTAAATTTATTCGTTTATAGGTAATGAGTTCAGCTAGTGTTGATTCAGGTTAGTTTGAATTAGCCCTGGTTAGATTGGGTAACCCAAGCTCTTGGTTAGCCCAGGCCAGGCTTGGTTAGTCCAAATTGGTTTACATTGATTTTGGTTAGCCTAGGTTAGTCCAAATTGGTTTAAGTTGATTTGAGTCAGGCCAAGTTAGGTTGGGCTAGTCCAAATTGGTTTAATTTGATTTGTGTTAGCCTAGGTTAGGCTGGGTTAACCTAGGTTTGATTTAAGCTGATTTGGGTTAGCCCATGTTAGGTTGGGTTGACCTAGGTTGGTTTAAGTTTGATTTTGGTTAGCCTAGACTAGTCTGGGTTGACCCAAGTTAGTTTTGAATTTGAATTTAGGTTTGTCATGAGTTAAGTTTAGCATTTGGTTGGGTCAAGTCTAAGTTGGGTTAGACTTGAGTTAAGTTTTAAGTTAAGTTAAGTTTAGAATTTGGTTAAGTCGTCTATGTTGGGTTAGATTTGAATTAAGTTTATGTTGAGTTGAGTTTAAAATTTGGTTGAGTCAAAGTCTAAATTGGGTTTTAGACTTGAGTGAAGCTTAGATTGAGTTAAGTTTAGAATTCACTTAAGTCAAGTCTAAGTTGGGTGAGACTTGAGTTAAGTTTAGGTTAAGTTTAGATTTTGGTTAGGTCAAGTCTAAGCTATGTTAAAATTGAGTTAAGTTTAAGTTTAGTTAAGTTTAGAATTTGGTTAGTTCGAGTTTAAGTTGGGTAAGACTTGAATAAAGCTTAGGTTGAGTTAAGTTTATAATTTGGTTAAGTCAAGTTTATGTTGTGTTAGACTTAAGTTAAGTTTATGTTAAGTTTTGAATTTGGTTAAGTCAAGTCTGAGTTGGATTAGACTTGAGTTAACTTTAAAGTTGGGCTTAAATTGGGTTAGAGCCAAGTCAAGGCTTAGGATAAATTCATGTTGGCTTAGGTCTAGGATGGATTAGACCTAACTTAAATTTTAAGTTTAGTTATTAAGGTAATTTCATAACTAAAGGAATAATAATGAAATTATCCATTTTAATTAATAATTTAATTTAATGTTTTATTATGATTGGATCATAAGATTTTCTAAGTTAGTTTCCATGTTTAATTTAAGTTTATGAGACAAATTGGGCTAAAATGTGCAAGTCACAATTTTACAAATTTAACCCTAATGTTTTAAATTCAATTTTAAAGTTTAAGGGGTGAATATTGTCATTTTAGTGTTTAGGGTTGTTCTACTTTTTTCTTTTTAACTTCCATTTTGATTTGTATTATTATTATTATTATTCTTTTTAATAATTAATTTTCAAAATAATTATAATTTTGATAGGAAATTAAGTATTTTTGTGTTAGGGAGGACCCCTGACTTTGGAAAAAACAAGGAATATCCTTAATGATAGAGGGAATAATCTCTGAAAATTTTATATTTTTATATTTTAAATTTAATTTTTTAATTAAAATAATTTATGTAGTATTTAATTTATTTAAAATTAAATATATTTTAATTATTTTAATTTTTATTAATTTCTATTTTGTTTGCTTGGTGTTTGGTATTTTTATTTTATTTTTGTAAATTTTCTTCATCAAGTTATGATTTTTTGAAGTTATATATTAATTTATGTTTTTAATTAATTCAAAAGTCCCGATTTTCTTACTTAACCAGGTAGTGGCCACATCAATCTCGTTCACTCCAAAGTTCCATGCATCATCCCACTATTAGTTGTGCTTTCCACTTGTGTGCTTAGGTGGTGATCGATGCGGTGCTCTAATCCACACAGTTTTGATCTCCGACTCGATCAACGACATTCATTTCAAAGAGAACAAATCAGATGGCACTCTGCCATCCTCCCCAATGCAACACAGAGCGTCCACCTCACACACTAAAACCTAAGAGCGTCCACCGCACACAGAGCCTCTTTGTGATTGATCATACAGCTTCATCTAAGTGAGACAAACCTATCCATACGGCTAAGTGGGCATGCATTGTTCATTTTCTTCATAAAAGATCAAATTGAGGCCTAAACTAAGAGTTTTGAGCCATTACCTGGTCCCAAGTGGTGAGGCCTCAATTTGTCTTGATGGTAACAATCATCTTGATGCCACGAAGCTTCTCCTTGCATAACTTTGAGGTGAAATTGGTCCTAGCTATGAGTTAGACCAAATGGGGGCACAGGTTGGTGTTGGGCTATGGTGGAGGGTTTGGGAGTTAGGAATTTTTATAGGGATAGAGGTATTAAGGCATTGTGAAGCTTTTGGGAGAGTTAAATTAAAGTTTTAAGGGAGACTGTGTCAAGGCCATAACGACCCCTGAGTTTAGTGATGAAATTATGGCAGTGGGGTAGTGATTTTGTGTGCTTCCTTATCTTTTAGTATTTGTTTGAGGCTTTGAATAATTTAATTTAATCTTTAGTTATGTAGTGTATGGTAGGTCATTTGAAGCATAGAGGGTCATGTGAGTGATCCATGGGGTTGGTTCATGAGTGATGAGTCATGGGCCTAAGCCTAAGTTTGGGCTCTTGTGTTAAGTCTAGTGACCGCTAGTAACTCTACGGTATGCGTTGTGATATTAAGATGAAATATTATATTTAAAATGAATTTTATAAATTATATCACTCAAGATTTACCACGGTTGAATACTAGTCACTCAAGATCTACGATTTTCTTTAAACCTAGAGTATCAAACCCACAAGGAAATCCGTTAATTTTAAATGACTTCGGAAAAGTTCTAGCCAATTTCAAATAGTTTTAGCTTGGAAATTTAGTTGATGTAAAATGTGTTAGGGCATCTTACTAAACTACAACTACTCCTCTAAGTTCCTAATAAGCTAAATACATTAAGCTAAATGAAGCAGAAAGTTTAAGCTAATTAGAGATTCCCTCCCCTTGTAATGAAACTAGTAGCTAGTGTAGGTGTAAATCAACTAGAATTTTTAAACAAACATGTGATAAATAGGAGTATATATCTTCTTTACCTCTTCCGAGTGCATAAAGAAGTTAGGTAAACCTAGTTTCAATTCCTTAAGTCCTAGATTACATTGGTTACCATTCTAGCCTGTCATCCTAATGTCACAAAATCATGCCCTCAATTAACCTAGCTTTGATTCATTAAATCCTATATCAAATTGGTTAGGATTTTAGTTGGTCACCCAAGAGTTCTCAATTTACACCCATTACAATTCATCTTCTTTTCTATTTGCAATAATCTAAAGACTGCTTTTCCTTCATCCTATAGGTTAGTATTGTATTCACTAGTTGTTTGAAGCCATAGTCATCCCGGATCATTATCGGTACACAACTAATTTTAACATAAAAAATGACCAATTTGCAAAGTAAATTAGGTACATAAAAAATATCATCACATTCCATCAAGTAACATGATACTACTTTAATTTAAACCATACACATGTTGTTAATCCATTACAAGAGGAAGGAGAAAGGAAATTACTCAAATTGCATGAAGAAAACAACAAGGCACGCCATCTTATAACACATCAAATTCAAATACTATGAAATAATTTGATACAAGACATCTTTTTTGCTTAAGATTACTTAAGTTAATCAAGCCTTTTGCATCGACTAAACTACCTTGGCTATCTAGCCTGATGTTATATATTGTCCAGATACATACCTTCTAGACTATTTGATATATAGTCAAGATATACATATATATATATATATATATATATATATATATATATATATATATATATATATATATATATATATATATATATATATATATATATATATATATATATACACACACACACACACACACACACACACACATATATCCTTGTCTATTTGATATCTAGTTGGTATACATACCTCCTTGACTATATAAGGTAGAGATTCTTATCTCTCTATCTACATGATAATGTTCCAATCAATGAAACTATCATTCTTATTGAACAAGCCCTTGATGAGAGAGTCTCGTTTCAAGAAACATAGAGCTTCGTAGCCACTTGATTTCAATTTCTTTAGAACCATGTGAACTTTTAGTTGATTCTCTTATGAAAGAATCCTATCTCAGAAAGTATTTGACATTATAACAACTTGATTTTAATGTCATTTGAACCATATGATCTTTCTAGTTAGTTCTTTTATGAGAGCATCTTTGGCATTATAGCCAATTGATTTTGAGGTCTCTCGAATCACATCAATTTATAGTAAGTTCCTATATAAGAGCATCTTTGGCTTTATAGCTATTTGATTTCAATACCTCTTGAATCACATAACCTTATTGTTAGTTATTTTTTGATAACATCAGGTCTCAGGATATCACTAGCAACAAAGGTACTTGGTTTGTTTGCCTCCCAAATAATATGGCTTTTTAGTCAGTTCTTGGTTGAGGGTGTCTCGATTGGCTGACCAGTTACCACTTTAATCAGGTTGATTTGGACTTTATAGCCACATGCTTATTGTGATGAATGCATCCCTTGACTGGGACCACTTTAACTCGCAATCAGGTTCCTTTCAAAAGAGCATCATAAATGATTTGGGTTACACAAGATACCCCAATCTCCCTCACCTTTTTTGGTATGAATGAGGTAAAAACTTACTATGAAATAAGTTGGCCACACAACTCAAGTAATATATGAAGTAATTGTGGTTAACAAGTATCGCAGATCGATCCCATGAAGAAAGCATTAAGAATTATTCTGGAAATCGAATCTCTAGTTTACTAAACTTCTAAACCTAATTTATCACAATCAAAAGTAGGAGATAGTTTTCTAAAATTCTACTTAAAAGAGAAAACAAATGATAACAAATTCGGAAAAGATAGAAAATAACGGTCAATAAATATTACATTTATTCAAGGTACGTGAGGCTCGCACCCCTGTGATTTAAAAGAATGTGGTGATTAGTAGTTTTCGAAGAGTTTCCGCGACCTGATTGTTGTCACTAGGGATATAAAGTCCTCCTTATGCCTCTTTCTAGGTCAAAAGAAGGCTATAATCCATGAAGTTGAGGCTTCCTCAACTCCTATGGCAACCCACAAATTTGTTTTGATCCCCTTTCTAGGTTGCAAAACCCAGATAAAATGTATGTATTATTACATGAATTTTATAGCTATCCATTTTGGTCCTTTGCGCAACGGCTGAGATTCACAAATCACGAAATATGTTAACATCCTAGCTAATCAGATATGGAGTAAATGAAACTCTACTGTTAACACAACAATGAAAAAGCTTTGATGTCTCGGAAAAAAACAATACAAAGAAAGAAATTATTCGAGAAAATCACAAATAACATCCCATAAATCATAGAGGTACGAAAGAAAGTTTAACTACATATGATAGAAAGAACACCGGAAAAGCATCCCAATAAAATCATTGTTGCAAGTAAAACTAAAAAAGGAACAAAACAAATTGTTCCCTCTTCCACAACAACCAACTCCTCTTTCATATAATAACCTCTCAAAATATATAATAATAATACAAAAAAAAGGTACAAGAAACCCCTTAGGATCTCAACCCCAAGAGAGGAAAAGGAAACACGAGAAAACTCTAAAAAATTTAATCTCCAACCATCTCAAACTCTCCTCTCCACCGAAGAATTCTTGTATTCGTGCCCTAGCTTCCCTTTTAAGGATCTAACAAAAAGCCATGAAAAATCCTTTCCAAATGAGGTCTGGAAAAGCCATGAAAAATCCTTTCCAAATAAGGTCTAGAAATTCGATTGTGTGACCAAGCCTAAAACCATCATGGCCATGCCAAATTGTCTTCTTTCGTGCCTTTTGACTCCATTTTGCATGTTTGACACCTGTAACATGCAAAATAACATAAAAAACTTTTTACAGGCATAAAATCATGATAAATAATGTGAAATAAATGAAAATTTCTAGAATAAAAGTGGGTCAAACCACATAAAGTTGTTGCATGTCAATTCTTCATCTCTAGCATTACGAATGAGGTCAGATAACAACAACAA
>NEWO01000102.1:211150-237584 GCA_003013225.1 Phalaenopsis aphrodite
CAAGAAACTCCCAAATCTCCCAAATATTTCCACACTTCAATTGGGATATCATCAGGTCCTAGAGACTTTCCACCCTTATTTTTTTTTAAAGCCTTCTCAACTTCTTTTTTACTAATGTGACGGTAAAAATGAAACATTTTATTATTATTCACAAAATTAAGATCACTATGGTCGATCATATTTTCAGAAACTTCATTAAAAAGTTTATCAAAGTAACTCACCCACCTATGTTGAATATATTTTTCTAAGAAAAGTACTTTTTTATTTTCATCTTTAATACACTTTACTCGAGTTAAATCTTACCTTTTTTTCTCTTTGTTTAGCTAGTTTGTACATATATTTTTCACCCTCCTTTATATCTAATTTATTATAAAGATCATAAAAAACAAAATTTTTAGTATCACAGGTTGTTCTTTTAGACTCCCTGCGGGCCGTTTGATATTTTTCCCAGTTCTCTAAGCTTTTATATTTAAACCAATTTTTATAAGATAACTTCTTATATTTTATCTTTTCTTGCACATTATTATTCCACCACCAATTATTTTTATTTATAAAAAATATTTTCTTTTGATTCTCCAAGCACATCTGTTGCTACTTGTTTAATAGTGTTTGTTATTTTATCTGACATAACATTTGCTTCTTCATGAATGTCCCAAATTTTGAAATCTTGAATTTTACTGGTAAAAATAATTTTATTTGTGTCTTTTAAGTTTCTCCATCTAATTCTATGATGATGAGTCCTAGTATTTTTTATTTTACAACTCTTAATTTTGAAAATCTAAAACTAATAAACTATGTTGGGTACATAAATTCTCACTTAGAATGACCTTACAATCTTTACAATCGCGACGATATCTTCTTCTCATAAGAAAATAGTCAATTTGTGTTCTTTTAGATCCACTCTTATAAGTAATAAGATGCTCATCTCTTTTTTTGAATAAAGTATTAGTAATAACAAAATCATACGCTAAAGCAAAATCTAAAAAAGCTCAACCTTCTTCATTAGTTACTCCAAAACTGTAGCCACCATGATTATTTCTAAAGCTTCTACCACTCTACCGACATGTCCATTTAAATCTCCTTCAATAAAAATTCTTTTTTTCAAGAGGTATCATTTGTATTAAGTCTTCCAAGTCATTCCAAAATTTATCTTTATACCCTATATCTAAACCTACTTGAGGAGCATAAGCACTTATAATATTAAAAATCTTAATATTAATAATAATCTTAATGGCTATAATTTTATCTCCAACTCTATTAATTTTTACAACATTATCTTTCAAACTCTTATCTATAATTACACCTACACAATTTCTAGTGCGACTCTTACCATAATACCAAAGTTTAAAACCTAAATTATCAATCTCCTTAGCTTTTTCTCCAACCCACTTAGTTTCTTGAATACATAAGATATTAATTTTCCTATGAATCATAATATCAGCTAATTCCATTAATTTACTATTGAGAGTATCTATATTTCAAGATCCTATCCTAATATTAGTTTCATCAGTTTCATGGACTAACTTCTTTACCGGCATTTGAGCGTATTGTGGGATCCCTTGCTTCTTTAACACTACATCCGGGCGCCGGTGTAGCGGCCCTTGCACACTTTTCACTGTATTCAGGCTATATAGTGCGTCGCTTCCAGGGGACGCCCTAACACTTACACAATGATCAAAAGGATTCATGTCATGATTTTTTTTGACAAGTTTTACGCTGGCTTTCGACTACCTAACGCAACCCTCCACTTTTCGCATCCGAGCTTGGGACCGACAACGACAGTGTTACACGAGATGATTGAGTCTTCTCAATTCACCACACTATCTAGTCACTGGTCAGTTTTTATTTAAGTTAGATACCTCAAGATTTTTAGCTACCTGAATAAACTATGGGTGCTTCACTCGAGAAGAACCATATTTGGCTTTTTAATAATTTCTTCATGCTATAACATAACAGATGACTCAGATCACATGTGATGTTCAAGCCTTCTTAACTTGAATATACTATTTGTTCACGGGTCAGTTATCAGTTAAGTTAGGATATCGATGTATGGGTCAGACACTTCAATCTGCTATTGCGAATAAGTTCAAGTAGAATCCCTTAGCCATACCCTGCTTAGTAAATTTGGCCTAGCCGAGTTTTCTTTTTGCTAGTTGGCCTTAACTGGCTAGCCATGCCACACCCATATCCAATCTGGTAAATCTATCCTAGCCAAGTTTTCTTTTTTTATCTTCACTTGGGAAATCACCTCGACTACAAAGGAAGATTTTATTTTGGATGCTTCCGACAATTTCGTTGTGCTTTAATATCGTGCATCAAACTTGTTGGAGGTCATTTATTGACACCACCTTTTGATGTTGCATGCGTAAAATGTCCACTTGAATGTTACATGAATATATTTTGCTTAATCACAATCTCTCATAGTCCATGACATCCATTAGGACCTCTCGGTGCATATTTTGAGCAAGGAACTAGGGTTGGCATTGATTCTGCCTTACATAGGAGAGCTCACAATTGGGTGATGATAATTCAAACTTAGGAAACATTTATTGCTTATTTTAGTGTTTAAAGATCATGCGTCATCTATTCATAGCCTCCCATGATCAAGGGCAGTCCCATAACCCTCCTATGCACATTTCAATAAAATCAGGATTCAGGCTGACACACCCGCGTGGTGGTTCAGGGTGACCGTCAACAATAACATTCATAATTCAAAAAATTCAAAATTTTCATTAAGTTATAGGGTCGTATTTTAGTGATATGTGGTTTCTTATAGCTTCTGAATCAGTAAAAACAATTCAATGGACGTTCAGGCGTAGAAATTGGGTTTGGACTACCCCGCTCATACTCATCCATGGTCGATAATTTTCATCTAATACAAACTACCTTGAATGTTCCTTCAGATGTCTAAAGACCACATTTCGGTCATAAATTGCTTCTAATGGTTTAAATTTTAATAAAAAACCACCAACATGAAATCCAACTCACAGAAGGCATAAATCAGGTTACAGGGCTTAACCAGGTGTATATGTGCCAATCTTGGGCACCTAGCACCCAAGGTGTTGCTCCACACCCCTTTTCAGAGAATTGGACACATATGCACCCAATCTAGTGTTTACGCACCCAATTTGGTCGCATATGTCCCAGAATTGCTTTTGCACGTTGTTTGTACCCGAGAGCACTCCCAAGGGAATACCACTTTGTTAATTACACCATAGAGGTTACCCAAGAATGCTCTTAATCCAAAGGAGTTTTGCTTATATTAGTAGTGACAACTAGCATAGGACTATCAAAGGACAGTTATTTCACAGGATAATGCTCTGATACTTTCAAAGCTCCTGCAAAGCCATGGGGTGGAGAGAGAGTCTCCCACGGTCCTTACATGGGCAATTGACTCATCGACATACGAAACCTATAAAATAACTGTCATCCCAAAAGCCATGTAGTAAAGTAAAAGACAAATTTTAAAATATTGAATGTTTTAATCCTAAATTTTAATTATTCTTAATATTTTATTAGAATTTTCTAAAACTTTACAATTTTAGGTCCTTAGAGAGCCTAAACAATCTGCATGATTCCCAGACAATCCACAAAGTAAGAAAAACGATGGAAAAGTAATTCAAGCACACAAGCATGCAAGAAAGACAATAAAGCAAACCAAATATAATAGAATAAAATGCTGATGTTACTGGGTCGACATTAGCATAAGTACACACTTGATCCTCCTTCTATGCATAAATGAGATTTAGAATTAGGGTACTAGACATGAGTGAATAGCTCTTAGCCTCCATCATGTGGTTTTGTCTGTTTGGCGTCTCAAATGTCGTGCTCATACCTTATTTCTAATACAAGACTCTCCTAGTATTCTAAAAAATACATAAGGAAAGTAAGAAAAGACTTGACATACATGAAAACAAAGTTAGCAGGAAAGCCAACAAAACATGTAATGCAAATGAGCCATGTTTGGTAGGAAGAGCTAAGGATCACCAACAAGAAAGGGTTAGTATATAAATCACTACATTGCCCTCCCCCCCCCCCCCCTCATTACATTCCCCCCCCCCCAAGGCATGGTTCCCTGCAAGAAGACCGACCTAATATATTACCATGCATATCAAAATAGAAAGCATGCAAGCATACTAAAAGCAAAAAAGAAGATGTCTAAAACAGTAGAGAACTACAGCCAAGAATTTCAAAATAACTACCTAGCATCCTATACCTTAGCCTAGCACATCAACTAATGCAGTGTTGTAACACAACATCTAAGTGAGTGTAGGGTTATGTTAGAAGGCTAGTGTATGTTTTGACGGTGTTGCCATCACTAGCCTCATCATAAGGATCCAAGGATTCTAAGAGATTTCACTAAATGCAAGCTTTGAAAACCTTTTGAAAAATTGATTTCATGTATGGCTTAAGTTAAATATGCAAGTAACTTCAAAATAGATTTTGAAAATATGATGCCTATAANTCCCTGCAAGAAGACCGACCTAATATACTACCATGCATATCAAAACAGAAAGCATGCAAGCATACCAAAAGCAAAAAAGATGATGTCTAGCTAGGACAACCAAACAAGTAGAGAACTATAGCAAAGAATTTCAAAATAACTACCTAGCATCCTATACCTTAGCCTAGCACATCAACTAATGCAGTGTTGTAACACAACATCTAAGTGAGTGTAAGGTTAAGTTAGAGGGCTAGCGTATGTTTTGATGGTGGTGCCATCACTGGCCTCATCATAAGGATCCAAGGATTCTAAGAGATGTCACTAAATGCATGCTTTGAAAACCTTTTGAAAAATTGATTTCATGTATGGCTTAAGTTAAATATGCAAGTAACTTCAAAATAGATTTTGAAAATATGATGCCTATAAGTAATAAAATCATAGATTTTTATACTTTCAAAATAGTTCCCGAGAAATAACATGTTTAAGTGGAACCAATTAGACCCCCAGGAACCTTAACACAATATATGTGTGTTAATCATGGCATGGTAGCTAGTATTGACCCTCTGAGGCACTCCAATTGGCAATACTCGCTACCCCATCATGAACAATAACGGGTCACTCAGCTAATTAGCTAAATTCATCGTTGAGACAATCGGAGAATGCACATGCAAATGTAACATGATTATGTGTGATAAGATCATCCTTGAAAAGTAAGAACAATAGAAAGATGACAAACATTCACCGCTGGTATACAGTGCATACACTAGTGATGAATGTGCCTATAGTGTGGAATGATGCATGCAAAACATACAAGACAAATGAAAATTAGTGTGTCGTGGAGGCAGTGGCTTAGAAAGTGGGTGTGCCATGAAAACACTGACCCAGAATGGTAGGTGTGTATTGAGGTAGTGACCTAGAGGGTGAGTGTGTTATGGAAGAGGTGACCTAGAGGGTGGGCATGTCACGGAGGTAGTGACCTGAAGGGTAGGTGTTTCATAGAGGCAGTAACCTGTAGGCTTAGTGTGCCATGAAGGTAGTGACCCAAGGGTGGGTGTGTCATGGAGGCAGTGACCAAGGGGCCCACTACGATAGTCCAAAGCAGTTTCATAGGGAGCGAAAGGATGTAACTCTCATTAGAGGGAATTATACAATAGATTGGCTCAATGGCTAGCCATCCATTCACATGGTCTATGAGTGCAAGAAGTAAGTGTATGAGAACACCATTTTAAATGCAAAGTATCCAAGCAAGCTATTCATGGGAATGCAAGGTGCTAAGTGACAAGAATTTCATGAAACATATAAATAGAATAACATACCGCTCTGAGGCATAAGTACTCATCATGAGCATATGAGGGGATATGCTAATGGGTATGTGATAGTCTGCAAGTGTGGATGTGTTAATTAAGGAAATGTGAAGAAACATGCAATGAATATAAAATACCAAATGTAAAAGATCGATTGATCAATCTAGATAGTGGCGAAAACGATCAACCATGTCAATAGACAGTGGTCGATAAACTGATCGAATCAGTAATGAAACTGATCAATCATGTGGACCGAAGTATTTCGATCGGACTGATGTGCGTCCAATCAATGAAGGGTAGTTGATTGATATAATTAGGCCGGTGGCGACCAATTGATTTAGGTTTTAGGGTTTAGTGTTTAGGGATAGTTAATCAACCTGGAGTGTGCACCCGATCAACAAAGAATGGTCGATTGACACAATCAGGCCGGTTGACGGGCAATCGATTGAATGGATCTAAGATGGTCGATTGGGCTGGAGTGCACAACTGATCTACAATGAATTGTTGATCAATGTGATCGAGCTGGTGGATGCCGATCGATTAAATGGAACGAAGATAATAAATTGTGTCGGTGCACGACTAATCGATGAAGGGTGATTGATCGATACGATCAAATCAGTGGTGACCGATTGATCGAATAGACTGACGGTAATTGAACAAATAGGAGGGTGGTCAATTGATGCAATCATGATGGTAGTGGCCAGTCACTCAAATTGACTGACTAAAATTGATCAAATCAGAAGATATGGTAGATCAATGACACATAAAAAAATGGTTGGTTTTGATGCAACTTTGAAAATAATCCATGTGGTTCAAACAATAAAAATGTGAAACACATGCAATATGTGATTTAATTAGATTCAATGATGAATCATGCTCACCTAAAGCGAATTCACAGGTAAACCCTATGGATAATCGAAAAAATGAGGTGGGCATCACACAAAGCGATGGTCAACTGCTTTCATTTGCTCGATACAAAGAAATTCCGTTTGGAAAATCTCTATGCCGTAGGGAATGTCAAAATCATGGTATTTTCCATTCTCTACACCCAAACAATGGATTTCACTCCCCTCCATCATGAGGATGAAATCACCGGTGCAAATATGGACCCCGTGCATTGAGATTTTGTGCTAGAAACAAAAACAGGTAGGTTTTTCTAGTGGATTCATGAGGAAAACATAAAGGCTCCCAATCCTTATGGGATTTCATTTAGGAAATCAAAATCCTAACCAAAGCTAATTTGGATTGTAGTAGAACTATTGGCCACCCCCATATTATAACTATTTTTTTGGATGAAATAAAATTTTCTACGGATTAATAAGAAAAATCCTAACCTAATTTTTCTAACATCTAGACTTACAGGGCTCTAAGAATAAAAATCGTAAGGGATTAAGGAATTTGACCTTCGTGAAGGTTAATAGAAGTGTTTTTTTGAAGGAAGAAGCTCTCCTCACTTGAGAGAGTGAAGATGAAGTCGGATTTTGCCTTCTCCAATGTTGTAAGGAAACTTTCCTCGTCAGCTTGCCGAAATGTCGTCGGATATGAGCAAGATGACTAGATTCCTTCCCTCAATTGGTGAGGAAGCTCTCCTCACTAGAGAGAATGAGGAATTTACTGGATTGTACCTTCCCCAAAGCAATGAATAAGTTTTCCTCCTCGGCCCACCAGGATGTCGTTGGAGACGAAAAAGACGACCAAAACAATGGAAGGAAAGGTGGAGAAAATGGTGAAGAACAATTTGTCTTGGCTTCTCCTTAAGAAAGAAGATGAATCCCTCTGGAAGCTCCTTGAAACCTCCCCTTGTTCCAAGCTCTCCTCCTCAGCAAATAGCAGACGATCAGCTCAAAGGAGCCCTTTCTTATGGGTTATTCAACTATAGAGGTTTATCCAAGGAACCAAGGCTACTTTCTGAATTTGGAATGGCCACAAAATATCTCTTACACCTTATTTGGGTGAAGAACTAGATAAAACAAGATAGACTAGTGGTCTCGGCTATCATGCTGGTGGTAATTCGTGGATTGGAGGGTCAAAATTCACGAACTGGTCCTGGTGGTGTGGTCACACCACATTTGGACGTGGTCACGCTATTATTCAAATTGTTGCAAATAGAGGTATGGCGTGACCACGCTCGAGGCCCATCATAATTATGTTGGGTGCTCTATCTGGGTGACGTGACTACCTACTTGCATGCGTGGTCACGCCAATCGGCGAACTCGGATGCCTGCTAAGATTTGGGCATGGTCTCGCCCATATTGCAATGTAGTTATGTTGTAGTCTATGTTTGGCAGGTGTGGCCACACAATCATCGAGCGTGGTCAGGCCAACCACAACACTTTTGTGTTGGTTTTGGCTTGGCGTGGTCACACCTAATTTAGGCATGGTCTCACGCCGATAATTAGACGTGGTTACGCCGGACCACAAAAAGATTGGGCTTCCAAAGAAGCTCGCCAAGGGCGTTTCGGGCCTCGTGACACCTCCGGAGGAGCGAATCTGAGTAGGTAATGATTATTGTATCTTTGTAGGAACTGTAAATGCGTCTCAAAGGAGTTTGAGGGGTCAAAACGTCTACGTATCGTCGAGCAAAGCGGTTCCAGCATGAAATTTGCCTATCCGGGCCTTGAACTTGAAGTTTGAACATGATGTGGATTACTCTAGTTGTAAATACATTAGAATGGGAGGTAGGTATATTAATACCCCTTTCATTTTTTTCCTAAGCAATGTACTGGACACAAAATAAATAAATAAATAAATAAAATAGAACTCTCATTTCCACATTTTTTCTATGAACAGTAAAGAAATAATACAAAATTTAAAAAAAAAATCTGACTTTCTATAATAATCTCATACGTAATGCAAATTACATATAAACTCCAAGAGAAATATAGGTAAAAATGAACATAATTCCACACCAGCCAAACACAATAATCAAATTCAGACAGCCCTTTCACCAACAAACACACATCATTCAATCTCATTTTCTATTTGAAAAAAAAAAAATCATTTTTGAAATTCAGTTCAAAATAGCTATTTGGAAATAGGCGCCCAAATATCAGCACCGTTGCTTCTAGCAATAAGAACAGTTTCATCAACCGGCATCAGGCACAGCCCTCGGTTTCTCAAGCAATGGCTCTTTTCACCTTCCTGCAAAGAAACATCAAATTTTTCTATAAAAATCCTATTTTTAAAGTTTAGTATAAAGAGAGAAACAGAAACCGAAGTTCTAATTGTTTTTAAAATTTTTTACTTGTAATTTGCCGTGTGGAAATGAGCGGAGATACGGAGTACTCAGCACCTGGAGCTGATCTTGAAGAAACTTAATGTAAGCAGCGGCTTCCTTGAGCACAGAAGCCGTGTCGCTCTGTATTTTAGTTGATGCAGGTTAGTGGCAACATGTTTACAGAGAAAAAATTTTATGTTCGGACTTCTAGGAATATATTATCAAATGTGTTATATCAGGTCCACCTAAAAAACTATTAAAGTGCAACCGCAAAGATTATTGGAGTGGAACCACGGAAGTTGTTAGAGTGAAAATACGAAGATTATTGGAGTGGAACTGCGGAAGTTCTTTGAAGGGTTATTGAGAGGTTGTTGGGGGTTATTAACGGCATATTGAGATATTAACTCCAATAACATCGCAATAACCCAAAATTAACCTCTCAACCCCCCCTCCCCAATAACCTCCGCAGTTTCACTCCAATAATCCCTGCAATAAGCTCTAATAAACTCCGCGATTCTACTATAATAACTCCCTGCAATAACCACCCTAAACATCCGCGTTTCTGCTACAATAACCACATTTCATTAACTCTCACAATAACTCCCTAATAACTTCTATAGTTTCACTTCAATAACCTCAATAACCTCGCGATGTAGCACGTATGACGACATATTACAGAAGTCCGCACGTAGAGTTACATCCGAAGCCCGAACAAAAAATTTTTCCATTTTATGAAATACATAACATCCATAAAAGGAAAAAAGAAGACCAACCTTTCCAAAGGGGGAAACTAGATGCTGAAGTGCAGATACTCTTTCTCCTATCTTATCCTTCTTCTCCTGCACATGAACAATCATATACATGCCACTTGCGCAAAACAACACGCAGTAGAAAAAAGAGAAAGAAAGAGAGAGAAAGTTGAAGATTACTTTAGCTGAGATTGAGGCTTCCTCTCTTGCAGGTCCGGTTCTGAGCCTTTTACGAAGGGGAAGGAAGGATTCATTGCGGATTCTTGGATTCTGATTAGCCATGTCCGTTACCATCATCATTTTCCTCTTTTCTTCTCTTGCTCTTTGTGGTGGAGCTCCAGAACCTAAGAAAAACCTGAATGTAAGCAAGGAAAAGACGAAGAAGATGAAGGTGCCATATGTCCGGGATGGTAATTAAAATATCAAAAGAGAAGTAGAGGGAGAGACGATTGGTTGAAACGGACAAAGGATGTTCAGCTTTGGGAAATCAGACGTAGCCTGGAGTCTAGTCTCCCTGGATTATCAAAATCCCTGCGGTCTTCCCTCAATTTTGATTTTCTATTCGGACTATTTTTCTTAATGATTTTATATAATAAAAAAGTATATCTTCTTCTTCTTTTATTTGTTTGAAAAAAAAATTACTTAATTTTAACTATTAATTTTGTTTAAAGTAATTAATAAAAAATAAAAAGTAAAATTAAAAATATGAAAAAGCTGGCCCACAACGTTTGATGTCAATCTTTCTTAAAGCAACTTATTATTATTATTATTATTATTTTTTTTTTATTTTCCGTCCCCTTCTTAATTTATATGCTATTTATTGGAGAGGAGTTCTACACTTCTCTCCAAATAAAAGACTTGAATATTCTTTAAGTTAATATTTTAAAACATGTTTATTTAATAAATTTAAATTTACATAAATATTTAATTCCAATTATCTATACTTTCTATCTATATTTTCTTAACCTCACCAGTTTATGCAAAAAAAAGAGCTACATCAGTATTTATATTTTCAATATTTTCATTGAAAATTTATAATTTTTTGAATTTTGAATAAAATAACTTATTCTATTTTCTTAGTATGTGACTGGTTTCACTGATTTACAATTTTTATATTTTAACATTGATGTATCATTATGAAAATTTAATCATCTCAATGTTATGTTAGCAAGAAACGTTTCAATTTCAGAATCATTTGGGCCCAGATTCTAACAAGTTTATAGTCAAATGACAAGATGAAGCTAATGACATTGAAAGCAATCTAATTGGAGTTCAAATGAACCCATATCAAGCATTTGAAGTATAGTCAAAATCTAGCGTATTAATTTGAATGTCAAACAAAATCAAAATTTGACAAGCTTATATTCGAACACTACAAAAAATTAGTTTATTACGGAAGGCCAAATTCCGTTAGGAATAACAAATAAACCGTAAGTATTATATTTACCGAAGGTTTAGCTATGACAAAGTTGACGTAGCAAAATTGTTTGTCGGTAATTCAATTACCGCCGGTTTTAGCGACAGTTTACATTAAACAACAGTTAGCCGACTCACCATAACAGTCAATATAGATCCAAAAACATGTCATGTTTAACTGTAGCATGACTGTCGATTGTATAATTGACGAAACTGTTTGTAGGAAAAGTGTTGTAGTTTCATCGGAAAAGTGTCGCGGTTCAGTCATTAAATTATCATCAAACTGTTGGTTAACCGTGGGAATTTATATACGGCTCTGTTTGTAGCAAACATGCAACAATTTGCCCAAATGTTGCTTGTTCAATAGACCGTCGGAAAATCGTTGCTTGTTCAATAGACCGTTGTAAAACCATTGATAAGCTGTCGAAAACTTGTACCATCAGAAAAAAATAAAAAACCTTCTTTCAACGTTACAATCTACCACCTGTACTCATAACATATCAATCAAAATATAACACAACACAGTAACATAACTAATTAACGTATAAATCATATACATAATTAAAAGAAAAAAAAATTGAATTAAAACAAACGAAATGTAAGACAATAATTTGTTCAATATATAGCCAAACAAAAAAAAATAACCCCATACTCATCATCCTCATCATCTTGTGTCCTCTCCTCCTCATCATTATTTCCACCCCCATTCTGCACTGGCTCATTCCCTTTTCTGCAGTTTTGAATGCAACATCGCTTTCATCTCGGCTTTATCTCTAATCTCAGGGAAGCTACCTGGGCAACAACTTCAGTAGTAACTTGGCGATGCACCTCCTCTTCCTATGAAGTGGAACTGGATGCACTAGATGTGTTAGAGGCCGGGCATGCATCATAGGTCGGCGTCTGTGTCCCTAACTTGACGACGCTGCCCTTCTTTTTCCCACCGACAACATCCCTCTAGAGGTCGTACTCGAAGGATCATGAGATGTGCCCGAATCATAGGCCGACTGCTGAGATCGCCTGTCCTTGAGCCTCAAGAAGGCCTCCTACAAAAAATATGATTAATGAAGGTAAGAAACTAAACAAATTTTGATATTTATTTGAATTTTATACTTGTTAATTTTGTGAATTATTCCGGTCGCCTATGATCTGTTATTCACCCAGGACTGATCCAACTGTCTCATGTGTGTGCACTCGTGTAACTCTGCAAAAGTTAGCTCTCGTCCTTTTTCTAATGTCTATTTGTGTAATGTAATAGTTAGCATAAATTTAATACGAAATAAGATTTAACGCAAAAAATAAAATAAGTCTTACCAGCCTCCTCTTGTACTTCGTATTTGGGAGGGCTCCACCATTGTGCTTTGAGGCCCCCATGGCCCTGCAGTCTAAGCAGCGATTCAACTTTGCCTGCTTCCTCTTTGTCTGATACTTGAGAGAGTCTCAGGCCCGGAGTAGTGCGACAAACGCTCCCCACCTAGCCACAAGGGCCACTAAAGTTCCTAATGTATATCACTGAACTAGTCTCATAGATGATCACTCCCATTGTGCTCGAAGGTCCTGCAGATGTGTTCCTCCTCCTTAGGGCGTCAGGACCATTGGTTCTGTAAATTAAATTATAAATTGTTAAATTCACAAAATTAAATACATAAATGTAATAATTTTGTTTGGGGCTTTCCTTAAACTCACCATACCACATATCTCAAATTGTGATCGGGATCTCCTTCTAGGATAAGTACAGGTAGTCGTACTCGCTTCAAATTATATCTCGGATGGAATGGATGACTTTTGTAGGGGGATTAAATCTAAAAATAACATGTAATTTGTTATATATTATATAAACAAACACAAGGTAGTAATGTCGACATTAAATTAAAATTTATGTGTTCCCCACTGCCTAGAGCTGATGGTGGTAGCTTGTGCTGTTTAAACTCAACAACACATCAAAAGCAGCCAATGTTGACCGTGTTGGTAGTGTTGTGGTTGCAGGTGGTGGATGATGTGGTGTTGTGTCCCTGAGTGGTGGCAGTAGCGGTGTTGTGGCTGGTGGCAGTGGTAGTGCAGTGGCTAATGGAGGTGGAGGTGGTGGTAGTGGTGTCGGCGTCGTGGCTGGCCGAGTAATTGTTGTGGCAGCTTGGACTAGAGGCAGTGCTAATGTGGTGCCCTCTTTACCACCACGTCCATAGCCACGTAGGCTTATGGACTTTCACAAGCCAACACATGTGTTCCCAATCAAGATCTAGCAAGCCCTGATCCGATACTACATTATTTTGATCATGAATAAAGTAATTCATAAATAACTCATTTATCGTTAAAGATAATTAATAACAATTATCTTAGATGTTCAATAGTTTTGATAAACACTTATATGTGTTGTGAACCATCCAGAAAAATTATTTGCTATCTCTTGGTTGTGATATCATCTTCAACTGAGTACAACGATTCAAAGAATAAACTATTACCATGATGGGAAAATAATGGATTAGCCATTATAATATTTTTATCCAGAAGATTGAACTATTAATAGAATTTACACTCTTATTCAATAAATGGTTGAATTTCGTCGCAATTTAGAAGAACATAAAGCGTCACGACTTGAAGTTAATTTTCACTGAGACATGGTATCCACCTCCCTGAGGCTTCACCAAACTGCTGAAAACACAAGGTGTCATGGGAGGCATCACACCTAATGACGTGGACTCTTCTTGAACAAGGTAATTGGAGCAGAAAGTGGTAGTCTCCTGCAATAAATATTCACACATATGGATCCTACTGGTCATGCTTTACCTTGATAGCCCGTTTAAGTTTATTTAAAAATCTGTTATGTAATTATTTTGCATATTAATCTACGTCGTGCCAAATTTAGAGAATATTTTGTTCTGGGCTTCAAAAGCTTGTCAGTAATAGTTTCAGGAATCTTCAGCTCCTGACTTCTACAATTCTTTTTCAAAACTAGAATGTCATTCACCTTATTTTTAGATTTTCCCTAAACATCCATCACGATGTGAAATATATTGTTTAAAAAAAATTTATGTGTGTGAATCTCATCGAGATTATGCTTGACCATGTTATCCTTATAATAGGGTAGATCCCAAAAAATGGTTTTTTTTTAACCAGATATGAATAATGACAAAGCCTGGTGGATTATGCGAAGATAGGTTGGGACAAACAGTAATCTTCATAATGTCACTAACGATCTGAAATAAATCTTCCCCGGATACTGTTGGAGGTGACATTGATTTCTTAATTTGTTTATTTTGAATGAACTTATGTTCCTCTTGAAGGAATGCCCAGAATATAAAAATATATGATGACAATCAAATAATGAATTTTTCTTGCCAGGTTAAAGTGTGAATGTCTTAGATGAATTCATGCAACATGAACAAGCTAACTTTCTCACAGTGCTCCACCTAGATAACATTGTATACATGGAAAATCACTTATTTTCACATCAATGCTGATTTCATCAAAAAATTATATTTTATGGTAACATCCTAAGTCATGACACCTCTTTCCCAAAGACTCTAGAACTCATCTATCAATGGTTGCGAGTATACATCAACCCGACCTTTAGGGTGTTACTGGGACTTAGAATAATCAAGGTCAACAATAAGAATGGCATCATCATGCACATCTAAAGGGGAGAGATTATATGGCATAATGATAACTAACCACCAATAGTAGGTTTTCATGGTCTGGTTGTATGGAGAGAAGTCGTCTTAGCATAAGCCAAGTCTCACGTTATGTGCTTCCGTAGTAAACTGGGGATGTAAATGATCAAAACTCTTTCATCCCTCTCTATCTGCAGGATGGTTCATTGAATTGATATCCCCTAATCTGCTATGATGCCACATTATATGTGGAGTAGTATGTGACGAAGCAAATAGACTTTGAAGATGTGGAATAAGAAGTAAATAGAAGAGATGCTTGTAAGGAACTTGTTTCCGACTCTTATTTTTTTATTATGAGGTTTAATTCTTTGAGAAGTACAATATCTACACTGAGACTTTGCTGCACTTAACTAAAAAAATAATGTGGAATCGTTCATGCAGCAATTAATCTTCTCTATTTTTAACCCTAACTGGGAGAACAATTTTTTTCATCTAGTATAGTATTTTGGAAATTAATTCTCTTTTGCATTATTCTCTTTCAGTAATTTCAAACTGTTTAAAGCACTCTCAGAGCATATTAAACTTTGTTTTAATTTTTAGCAATCCAGGAGCTACAGATAACTCAGAATGAGAAGTGCATCCCTCTTAGCATTCAGTAAATCATAAAAAGTATGCCTCCTGATTTGGTGCTTTTTCCTCCACTTTGCTTTGGTAGTGTAGCATTGTCCCATCAAAGATCCTCACTTCAAACCTACTTGAGCAAAATCCAGTTAGAGGATCACAACATAATGAAGGAGCTAAGCTAAATTTTGCAAGGTCAAACTCCCCATGTTAAGTCTAAATCTAATAATTAGATGAAACCCTCAAAGATATAAATCATATCTCACTTCGTCAGGCAAGTGTGCTTGATTCCTATGTTTTGAGCATGAAAATTGAAATATACCGGCATAAAATTACGATAGAAGATGTGACGCTACATCCACAAATGCCTCAAAATCATTCAAGAACTCTTACGTGTCCCTTTTCTATTCTGATAAAGGTTGTTGTAGCGAACCCTACCGTAGATGAACTTAATTTAAGCATTCAAACTCCTGTTGTAGAGGCTAACTCATATAAACTTACTTAAACCTTTGATTATACAAATGGTACAAAATAATCAGTTTAGAGGAACACCATCTCAGGATCCTAATTTACATTTAGCTAGTATTTTAGAATTGTGTGCTACATTTAAATATGTTAGCGTATCAAATGATGTTGTCAGACTTAGACTTTTTCCTTTTTCATTAAGGGATAAAGTTAAGATGTAGTTAAATTTGTTAGCATCTGGATCTATTAGAAATTGGGGGGATTTAGCTCAAATTTTTTTGCTAAGTATTTTTCACCTTACAAAATTGTGAAGCTCAGAAATGATATTACTTCTTTTATTCAGTATGAAGGAGAGTCTATATATAAAGCTTGGGAAAGATTTAAGGAACTCCGTAGAAAGTGTCCACATCATGCTTTGCTAGACTGGTTAATCATTCAAAATTTTTTAATGGGTTAGTAGGATACCTTAGATCCATTATAGCTACTGTTGGTGGAGGTTCATTAATGTCTAAACGCTTTGATGAATCTTATTTATTAATTGAAGAAATGGCTAATGGCCTTATGATAGGGTAAATCCTAAGAAAGTAGTCAGTATTCATGATAACGATGTTATTTCAATGATTGCATGTCAAGTTGTTGCATTATCTAAGAAAATAGACCAAATTAGAATGAATTTTTCTCCAACACCCCAAATGGTTGAAGAAAATTCATAAGAACAAATGATTGATTCTCATACTTCACTGGAAACTATAAATGCTATCAACAGACCCAATAACCCATATTCAAAGTATTACAACCCAGGTTGGAAAAACCATCCTAACTTTAATTGGAACAACAATTTTAGTGGTGGAAGTCAACAATGGGGTAATACTCAAGTTAACCCATTGGGAAATTGGAACAACCAAGGTAGTGCTAACTTTAGACCTACTTATACTCCTGGATTTAATAAAGAAAATAAGGATAAGAAGTTATCTATGGAATCACTGGTTTTGCAAATGGATAATCATTTACAGAGTTAAAGTACTACTATTACAAATACGGAGAATCAATTGGGACAAATTGCTAGTAATGTCGAGATCAATCCTAAAGAAAAAGTAAAGAGCCAAAGCAAGTTAAAGCAGTCCAACTAAGGAGTGGAAAGTAATTAAATGTTAGAGTTCAAAAAGAAATTGAAGTTAAGAGAGAAGTTGAAGAAATTGAAAGACTTAGAGAGATTATTCTTAAGGAAGCAGAAACACCTAACTCTCCAAATAAGATTAATTTAGAAAGACCCACACCACCTTTTCCTCAAATACTTAAACAACAAAAATTGGATCAACAATTTTAAAAAAAATTTAAAATATGCAAGAAGCTTACAATTATATTTCTTTGGTGAAGCCTTAAAAAAAAAGCCAAAGTAAAAAAAAATTAAGGAAAAAAGTTTAAAAAAAAAAAGGAAGTTTGTAGATCATGAGACTATTACACTTAGTGAAGGATGTAGTGCAATAATTCAAAAAAACCTTCCTTGAAAACTCAAAGATCCTGGTCGCTTTACCATACCTTGTGTAATTGGAGAAAAAAATTATGGAAAAGCTTGATGTGTTTTAAGAGCGAGCATTAACCTTATGCCATTATCTATATTCAAAAGGTTAGGCTTAGGAGATATTTCTCCCACTACTATAACCATACAATTAGCGGATCGATCTATCACTTATTCTAAAGGGGTTATAGATGTATTGGTTAAAGTGGCTAAATTTTTCTTCCTTGTTGATTTTATTGTATTAGATATGGAAGAAGATAAAGAAATTCCTATCATTTTGGGGAGACATTTCCTTACTACTGGACGAGCCATTATAGATGTGCAAAAATGATAATTAACAATGAGAGTGAATGATCAAAAAGTTACATTTAATGTGCTTAAAAAAATGAAGTATCTTGATGAAAAATGCTATAAAATGGATAGTATTGATGATATGAGTTTTAATCATTTTCAAAATAGATGTGAAGTCATATTAGATCAAAAAGATGAAGTCAATTTAGAAGAAGAACAAGAAGCTGAAACTGAAAGAGATCTGAAGTCGAATCAAATGAAATGATTACTGAGGATTCAAATTATGTTAAAAAAGAATATGAAATTTTAGATACTACTGAAAATAGTATACCTCTGATTCCATCTATTGAAAAACCTCCTAAACTTGAGATGAAAGTTTTACCTACTTATGTAAAGTATGCATATTTTGGGAACTCATCTACATTACGAGTTATTATATCCTCAGATTTCACTGTAGAACAAGAAGAAAAATTATTACAAATATTAAATAATCATAAAAAAAAAATTTGGATGGACATTAGTTGATATTAAAGGAGTCAGTCCTTAAATTTGTTTACACCGAATTTTGATGGAAGATAACTATAAGCCTAGGGCTAATCCTTAAAGGAGATTGAATCATATAATGAAAGATGTAGTTAAGAAAGAAATTTTAAATTGGTTGGATATTTGGATTATTTATCGAATCTATGATAGTTCTTGGGTTAGTCCTATTCATTGTGTTCCTAAGAAAGGAGGAGTGGTTGTGGTTGAAAATGAAAGGGATGAATTAATTACTGGATGGTGAATCTGCATTGATTATAGAAAATTAAATGTCGCCACTAGAAAAAACCATTTTTCTTTATGTTTTCTAGATCAAATGTTGGATAGACTAATAGGACACCATTATTTTTGCTTTTTAGATGGATATTTTGGATACCATCAAATACCTGTTGCTCCTAAGGATCAAGAGAAAATAACTTTTACTAATCCTTATAAAACTTTTTCTTTTGGAAGAATGTTATTTGGATTATGTAATGCCCTTGAAACCTTTCAAAGATGTATGATGTCAATTTTTTTGCAATTTAATTGAGAAAGCAATTGAAATTTTTATGGATGATTTCTCAAACTTTGAGACTTCTTTCAATTCATGTTTAGATCATTTAGCAAGAGTTCTGAAGCACTGTAAAGAAATTAACTTTGTTCTCAACTGGAAAAAATGTCAATTTATTGTTGAATGAGGAATAGTATTAGGGCATAAAATTTTTGATAAAGACATGGAAATTGATACAACAAAAATTCATGTTATTGTTGAATTGCCACCACCTACTAATGTGAAGGGAATAAGAGATTTCCTTGGACGTGTTGGTTTCTACAGGCGTTATATTAAAGATTTTTCAAAAATTTCCAAGTCTTTATGCCAACTCTTTGAAAAAGATGCCAACTTTTAGAAAAAAATGCCAACTTTCATTTTAATTAGGAGTGTCAAAATGCCTTTAATTTATTAAAAGAGAAATAAATCACTGCACCTATTATTTTTTGACCTGATTGGACAAAACTTTTTGAATTAATGTGTGATGGTAATGATTATGCTATAGGAGTTGTTTTAGGCAGAGATATGACAAAATGTTCAAGGTGATATGTTAACTTTCATTTTAATTAGGAGTGCCAAAATGCCTTTAATTTATTAAAAGAGAAATNATGAATCTGCATTGATTATAAAAAATTAAATGTCGCCACTAGAAAAAACCATTTTTCTTTATGTTTTCTAGATCAAATGTTGGATAGACTAATAGGACACCATTATTTTTGTTTTTTGGATGGATATTTTGGATACCATCAAATACATGTTGCTCCTAAGGATCAAGAGAAAATAACTTTTACTAATCCTTATAAAACTTTTTCTTTTAGAAGAATGTTATTTGGATTATGTAATGCCCTCGAAACCTTTCAAAGATATATGATGTCAATTTTTTTGTAATTTAATTGAGAAAGTAATTGAAATTTTTATGGATGATTTCTCAGACTTTGAGACTTCTTTCAATTCATGTTTAGATCATGTAGCAAGAGTTCTGAAGCACTGTAAAGAAATTAACTTTGTTCTCAACTGGGAAAAATGCCAATTTATTGTTGAAGGAGGAATAGTATTAGGGCATAAAATTTCTGATAAAGACATGGAAATTGATACAACAAAAATTCATGTTATTGTTGAATTGCCACCACCTACTAATGTGAAGGGAATAAGAGATTTTCTTGGACGTGTTGGTTTCTACAGACATTATATTAAAGATTTTTTAAAAATTTCCAAGCCTTTATGCCAACTCTTAGAAAAAGATGCCAACTTTCATTTTAATTAGGAGTGTCAAAATGCCTTTAATTTATTAAAAGAGAAATTAATCACTGCACCTATTATTTTTTCACCTGATTGGACAAAACCTTTTGAATTAATGTGTGATGGTAATGATTATGTTATAGGAGTTGTTTTAGGCAGAGATATGACAAAATGTTCAAGGTGATATGTTAACTTTCATTTTAATTAGGAGTGCCTAAATGCCTTTAATTTATTAAAAGAGAAATTAATCACTGCACCTATTATTGTTTTACCTGATTGGACAAAACCTTTTGAATTAATGTGTGATGGTAATAATTATGCTATAAGAGCTGTTTTAGGATAGAGATATGATTAAATGTTCAAGGTGATATACTATGCTAGTAAAACCCTTAATGAGACTCAAATTAATTACACAATCACTGAAAAAGAATTATTAGCTATAGTGTTTACAATTGCTAAATTCAGATCTTATCTTATTGGAACTAAATGTGTTGTGCAAACTGACCATTATACTATTAAGTATTTAATCATGAAGAAGGATGCAAAACCATGATTAATTAGACGGGTCCTTCTAATGTAAGAATTTGATTTTCAAGTTATGGAAAAGAAGGGTATTGATAATCATATAGCTGAATATTTTTCAAGGTTTGAAAAAAATGAGAAAGATCTAAATGATGAAATTAATGAGAATTTTCCTGATGAACATATATATGGATTAATGAATGGCAAATTCTGTGGTATGCTGATAGTCATCAAATTAAAAAGTTCATTTATGATTCAAAATCTTATTCACGGGATGTCCCTTATTTATATAAATAATGCAAGGACTTAATTATTCGAAGATGTGTAACATTAGAAGAAACTCAAGAAATTATTTAAAAATGTCATAAATCAGATTTTGGGGGATATTTTGGAGTGCATAAAACTGCAATTAAGATTTTACAATCTAGATTTTATTGGCCTACTTTATTTAGAGATGTTAACAATTATATAAAATTATGTGATTGATGTTAGAGAGTAGACAATATTTCTAGAAGAGATGAAATGCCCCTAAATTTTACTCTTGAGGTTGAAATCATTAATGTTTAGGGACTAGATTGTACCATCTTTTGGAAATATTTATATTTTAATATTTATGGATTTCGTTTCTATATGGATTGAAGCAATTGCTTTACCTCACTATGAGCTAAAAGTGTAGCAAAATTTTTAAGAAGGAATTTTTTCACAAGATTTGGAATGCCATGAGTTATCATTATAGATGGAGGAAGTCATTTTAGGAATAGAATGATAGGAGCATTAAATAAAAAATTTGGGATTAAACATCGAATTGCCACAACTTATCATCCTCAAACCAGTGGTTTAACAGAAGTATACAATCCAGAAATTTAAAGAAAATCAGAAAAAATGGTAAATTCAAAGAGGACTGATTGGTCTGCTAGACTTGATAAAGCTTTATGAGCCAATAGGAGTGCTTATAAAACACTTATAGGAATGACACCATATAGGCTCATATATTGAAAAACATGTCACTTACTAGTTGAGTTTGAACATAAAGCTTACTGGGCAATCAAAGAGTTTAATTATAATTTGAAAGATGCAGAGATAAGTGATTACTGCAATTAAGTGAGCTTGATGAATTGAGAAAAGAAGCTTATGAGAATGCCAAAATTTATTAAGATAAAAACAAAATTTAGGCATGATAAAAAAATTCTGAAAAAGTACTTTGAGCCTGGGCAAGAAGTTTTGCTTTATAATTCAAGATTGAAATTATTTCTAGGAAAACTTAGGTTCTGGTGGTCGGAACCATTTATTGTGGTAAAATTATATTCATAGAGAGTAATTGATATTGAAGATAGAAAAACTGGGAGAGTGATTAAGGTAAATGGACACAGATTAAAAACATAAATAGGTAAAGAGGGTCCTGCATTTGAAGAGATCCTAATGTCAGACCTAAGTATAAATAATGATTATGTCGGGCTGACGATGTTAAATCAAGCACTTTGTGGAAGGCATCCCATAGTTAGGTGTGATTTGGAATTAAATTGTTGTTGTGGTGAGTTATATATAGTGATTGTGAGTCTTATACAATTTTGTTAGCACAAAAATTTATTATATTAATGGACTTGAAGAGTGGAAGAAAGAAATTTGAGAATTGAGTATGTTATTTTGGCGCTATAGCGCCGGATCTGGTGCTATAGCATCATGAATAACTCCCTAAAAACACAAAAAATTTGGTTTCACTTCTTCTTCCTCTATATAAAACCACCTAGGACGGGATTTGAAGTATCCCTACGACATTCCTAAGTATTTTAAAGAGATTTTAGAGTGAAAATTCTGTTTGAGAGATCATGGAGAGCAATGGCAATGGGAGATTTGAAGAAAAAAAGTTGGTGCATAAGGATGCCCAAGCATATTTCAATGGATACCTCGCAGTAAGTTTGGAGCGCCTCATGGAAATACTTGAGAAGATTGAAGGTGAGATTTCTCTTCTACATTCAAAGGTTGAAAAGTTTTCCCACCATTACGAGCATATGGATTGGTAGTTGAAACTGCAATTCAATAGTTTAGCGTGTTTCCGAAATAGTCAAGTGACTATGTATAGCACCAACAAATGGATCGACGATAAGTTTGCTAAGAAATTTCCTCGTGCTCCTTTCTACCATTGCTACAATAGAAATTATTTAGTGAGTGGAATGGAGAATATCACCACTGATCAAGATTGGTCCTAAAGAGTGCTTTTATAGGGATATTTCTATTATATATGTTATGTAATTTCATGTAGTGTGTCTACCATATTCTTTTCAAGACTTACTATGGTTTGTATTTGTTGTATGAACATCTAAGTGATGTCTTTGTGTTTGTGTTGTATGTATTTAACTTGTTATTAATATAAGAAAATGTTTTGTTGTATTGTGAAAAAAGTGGCCTTCAAATTAGAATTTGCAAATTTGAAGTTTTGGATTGACGACGAACTCAATAATTATAAAATTGATCGTTAAAATTTGAAAAATAGCCTTTCTGTATCATAGATTTTTTATTTTCTTTTCAAATATATTTTTTTTTGAAATGTAGATGAGTATGAACGACACTACAGCACCACTTTTTGGAGCTATAGCGATATTCATCAGGCTATGCAGGGCGGTAGTGCCACAGCCCGACGCTATAGCGCCACTGCCCGACGCTATAGCGCCAAATTAACCCGTGAAGCATTTTGAGTGCTTGGACCCATGGACTTTGCTATTTTTACCCTTGATTCATCTCCTTCCATTTTTTGCATTTTGCTCCCTTAGGGTTTCAATTTGTGCTTAATTGTCTTAGAGATAGGCTTCCAAACTTGGGATTTTTTCATCTCTAGGTAAGATCTTCACCCTAACTTTGAAAATTTTTGATTTGACAATGGATTTTACCAACATTGTGGATTAGGCCGAAAATTAGAAGATTTGATGAAAATAGTGTGAAATCCATGATTGAATATTTACTTATGTTTAGATTGTATTTTTAGATTGTATTTTTAGATTGTATTTTACCAACAGTACTATCTAAGTGTTAAAAACAATTATGGGACGAGGGAAACTGCCCCCAGCCAGTTTTAAACGGTTTCTTTCCTTTAAAAACCATGTTAATCCCATCTTTTGAGCCTGGAACTTCGTATCTAGGCCTAAGAGAAGAAACTTTAGAGAGGAATTGAGTGCTTGGTCCAATTTTATTGTCCAAATGGAGGGTAAAGAAATAGTAATGAAAATAAGAAAATGTTTGTGCACAAGGATGCCCAAACTTACTTCAACGGCTTCCTTGCACTGAGTTTGGAGTGGATCACCAAAAATTTGATGAAAGTTGAAGACGGGTTAGCAATTCTGCACAACAGGTTGAACAACATGTATCACTAGTATGAGCACTCGGAGTGGTAGATGAAACTCCAATTCAACCACTTTGCATGCTATCAGAAGTATGAGGTATGTATGTATCATGAGAACAAGTAGAATGAAGAAAAATTTATTGAAGACTTTACTCTCGCTCCTTTCTACCACTTGTATGATTGTAACTATCTAGCAATGAATGAAAAGGTGGAAGATAATTATGTCAACAATTACTAATCATCAGAGGGTTTAAGTGTGCTAGAAACTTGTTGCTTACATTTGCAATTATTGTGTATACCTTATACGTATGTGTGGTTGGTATTACATGGTATGGTACTTGTATTAGTGTTGGATTGATCTCATTTATTGCTTTCTGCCAGTTGTACTGAAACTTGTTTGTTGTTAATGAAACTGTGTTAAGTTTGTGAAAAATCTTATGTGTTAGTATGTTTGGATGAATTGAAGTATGGAAGTTATGATTGAGCAAATGGATTTTAGGAAGAGAATTGATTAGTGAAATGATGTTAAATTGATTTAATTTAGGTTCAATAACCTTAGTTCTCTGTGCCACGCTTTAAAAATCAAATTTTACAAAATCCAGGCCTAGTGCTTAGGCGCCAAAATTGGTGCCTAAGTTCAAGTTATTTGCACAACTGGGCACCTAGGCGCTGAAACCAGCACCTAGGTGCTGAAACCAGCACCTAGGCGCCAAACTCGGCTAAACCAGCCAAAAGCATTTAAAATCATAAAATAAATCGGGCCATCACAACTTTTAACCTCGAATCACCTTATTCCTTCCCATTTCATCGAAAGTGACTCGAGGCTTTTCATAGCTCACGATTCTTCAAGTTTTAGAGCTTAAAATCACCAAATTTCTTCTTCTTGAGGTTAGATCTACAATTTGGCATAGAAATTTTGTTGTTTCAACATGCATTTCTTTCACATTGAGTGGTGGGAAAAAATCACATATTTTGGATATATCAGTGATAAATACATGGTTAGAAGCTTCATTTTCATGGAAATTACTTGTAGGAGCCTTTAGAACTAATATATGAAAATTATTTTGAATTCCCTGGACTTTTGGCATGGCTCCCAAGACAAAGAGAGCAAAGGGGAAATACATTTTTGATAACACAAAGTTTGTGAATATTAAAGCGCAATATAAATACAATGATTTTTTGTTTTCGAGGAAATTTAATAAGGAGTGAAGTTTTTCTAGCCTTGGTGGGGCGGTAGAAAATTTGATTGCTGCTTGACAATGGGAAGGATTATGCTACTTTACTGTTGTAGTAGTTATTTAATTTATGAGAGAATTTTATGCAAACCCTCTTGAAGCTTGAGAAGATGAGTTATTTTTTCGAGGAAGGGGAGTTGAGTTCACTCCCGAAAGGATCAATGTGCTATATGGTTTACCTCCTACTTTGGATTGCTTCTATTCAGAATTTGAGCCTATTGAGTTTGAGCTAGATGAGATTATTGCTTACCTTACTGATGGGCGTGGTGTTTGGAAAATAAAGAATGAGCATAAGGTAATTTTTTCTTCTTCTACACTTAATGACCCATCGAAGGCATGACAATATTTTATTTCTGATCAACTGCTACTCTCGAACCATTTGAGTGAGGTGAATCATGAAAGAGCCATCTTAAGCTATTGCATCCAGAAGATGAAACACATTGATGTTGGCTCTCTTATCTTCAAGGCCATTTACACTTCCACCAGAATTAGCTCATCTATAGGTTTAGGTTTCCCTTTCCTTAGCTTTACTATTTGCAAAGGATATGGAGTGGAATATGTATGAGACTTGAGAGGAGCAACTAAAGCCACTAAAGCCTATTGGAAAGGCTAATGTAGACATTTATGGAAGATCTTGAGGTACAACTTCTGATATTCCTTCTACTTCTACCTCTAAAACTTCTACCTCCAGTACTACTGCACCACCTCTCAGTATTTGGGAAGAACTTAGAGATCGAAGCATGAAATTTTAATCAGATATATTTTTAACGCAATGTCAGCTTCACGATAATGAGGATCATTGCGGCCGCATAAAACAATACATGAGAAGGAAGAGTGATTATGAAGCTAGCTTCAACACTTTCTTAGTGAGTTATTTGTGTGGTGACCATAGTGCTGAGTTTCCTAGTTATTCTCACTACCTTCCTTTTAAGCTCCAAAAGATGATGGATGAAAATGTATATGATGATGATGAGGAGGAGGATGAGGATTAGGGAGTCTTGATTAATTTTCTACTGTAGTTCTTTTTGTATATTCAAATTATTTTAGTACTCTTTGATGTATTTTGAATGCATATACTGTATTTCCTATTTTTACAGTTCACTCTTCCTCCAGTTTAGTTTATATTGCATGTGTGTTAAAATAGTGTTTTACTTTGCAATTTTTATGTTATATATGTTGATTTCAGATGTACTACTCAGCACCTGTTTGTACCACTTGCACCTGTACTATTTCCATGTATAGTACTCTATTGTAACTAATTTTGTTAATTTTTTTCTATCTTAACACTTGTTAAATTGGACTACTAATTGGACTACTATTTCCATAGTTTTTGATATTGTTGCAAAGTAAGGAAATATAAGTGAAAATACAATCAAAGACATTGTTATAATGTTGCATATAAAC
>NEWO01000102.1:262559-275206 GCA_003013225.1 Phalaenopsis aphrodite
TTTTTGCATATTTTTGCTTCATTGATCATAATTCATCATTCCTACAACAAAACATAAAAAATACCTTTCTTTAAAGTGCAATATCATCAAGAACAGTATAAAATATGTATGAAAATCTCAACATATTTTCCTTGTGTCAAAACCCCCAAACTTAACTATTGCTCGTCCTCAAGTAATTTTAGTACTATATAAAAGTAATGATCTACTGCATTAAATTTTTAATTCAGAAATACTATAAGTTTAATTTAAATAAATATCATAGTGACATTTTCACAAAAAATTCATGTAATTGAATTAACTCTGTAGCCACAAGATTATCTAGTCATCAAGTCTAAGAGTTCTAGTCTTCTATTTATTTCAAGAATGATTATATGTTGCTATATTAAGTCACTTAGAATATTCAAAAGATAGGAACTTCATGAGAACTCTACTAGTAAGAGACATATTTGATAAATATAAGTTTAGGAATGTATTTAGGTTTTCCCTTTAGGTAGGTCCAGTGAAGCCAATTTTTTATTAGACATCCTCAAACTTCTCCTCACTTTCATAATTTTGTCTTTCTTTGCACTTTTTCATTTGGATTGCTTTCAATCATATATATTTTTCTTTTCTTTTCAGGGATTGTTTTCAATCCTTTCTTTTTCCTTTTTTAAGTGATGATTACTATATCTGGATAGCCTTTAATGATTTTGAACTTCACTTATCTTTTCCTAAATTTGAAACTCAAAGCATTCTTTTACCTTATAAGTATTTCATAGCCTTTACATCATTGAGCCCCAATCTTTTCTTCTCAAATGAATTTCCAGATTCTTAATACTTCAATATATAGTTTCCTTTACTTTAAATAGTTAACTATAATCTTATTCACTTATACTAAATACCTTAAGTTACAAAAATAATTTTCATTACAAAAATATATCTTTAAATCTACCATAATATTTAAATAGTTACAAAAATATAGTTACCTGAATTAAATTCACTTCATGAAATCATATAAATAATTTTTGAAAATATTGAAATAGAGGACATCTAATAGTTAATATTTTTCTTCCCTCCCCCAAACTTAAATTTTTAAATATGAAACTATAAATATAAATCATACCTCAGTATTTTAGGCATTTTCATCATTCTGAAATTTTTGCAGGCATTCTCAAAATTTTTACTTCACCTGGTCTGTAATATTATGAGCTTTCTACACATATAAATTATTAGAGGAATTTCTGGGTAATGAAATTTTGAAATAAGTATAAACTAAAACAGTAAACAAGCACAACATTTCCTAACAAAACCATAATACTAAACAATACAATTAAAATTAAAATGTGAAAATAAAAATCACATTACAATACAAAATACTACTCAACATCTATTAAACTACACATACACATTTAACTATAACACTAACTTTATAACAAAAATTGAAATTATCCAAGTACACAAAATAATAAAAATGAAAGTCCAAATACACATAAACATCCATTTCTATTACAAAAAGATCACATAAATAAAAGTACAAATATAAGTACATCAATTTTATTCAATATCAAAATCCCAAGCTATATCTTCATCGCCTTGATCAGCAGGTGGATCGGGATGATACTGAGTATATCGGAGGAACTCAGGAAAAGTAACAACAGGCTCACCTCTCTAGTGTCGGGCCTGAGCTTCGAATATTTTGGATATGGAGGGAAAACTATACTCTGATCACCTTCAGGAGGATTTCCATAGATGAGTGGAATTTCTCCTCATAGTCACTATGTATCCTCATATATCCATTCATATGATCTAAAAAATTTTCTAAATTCAATACCTTATCAACAATATAGTTGATGTTATCTAACATCCTTTATAATAATTATGACTATGAATCATATCCAAAAGTCTAACCATGTGATGTCAAAGCACGTGAGGTAGAAGCATGAGTTGTAGAGGCACCTGAACTGCTAGAAAATTCACCGCTCCAGCCATGATGTGAATAAGACTTCACATTAAAACTTGTAATGGGCTTGAGTGGCTGCAATATCTCTTCCTAGTTATCAAATCTAACACCTACCTGCTCGCATAATGACAAGAACAAGGATGTGAATCTGAAACCTGCAGTAGTAGCAGCAATGACAAAATTGGTGATAGTATCATAAATCAGAGCTCCAATATCAATGAGCTTGAAAAGCTGAATGCAATTGTTCAAGGTAGCTCTATCTCGAGTCCCTTCACTAAGGCGGTTTGTTGATAACAGACGAGCATAAATAAAGCAGTGTCACGTCTTCAATGTGGCATCTAACTTTGACGTGGGGAAGTTGACTCTTCTTTCATAAGTAATCTCCTATAATCCTCTTTCACCAGTCAAAGATGATATAATCTTGTCAAACTCCTCCTCATTTGGACTATAGTTTGGAAAAAAAAATATAATATACTAAGGGAAAACTGATAGAATAGATTTATTAGCTCCATGGAGAAAAGTACTTGTTTTTCTCAAACCATGACTCCTTCTTCTTCAGCTTCAGGGAGATTCACATAGAACTCTCGAACAATAAAAATAACGGTCGAAACAAAAAAAACAACAAAAATGCTCCCACTGTCAGCAAAAAAACAAGTCTTCTACTGTTCCACCTGGACTCTTAAAACATTGCTCTTGAAGCAATTTCCTTGACTGCAGTACATCGCTATATTTATCCTAAGATCACGAACTAACAAACCTGTTTGAATTGAAATGAGCTTTCTCTTTGCTCATCTTCATTCTTGGGGCTATTTCTAAAAATCATAGAAAATTCACAATAAATCCCAAATTCAACTCTAAATCATTAAACTCGACTCCTAAAAGCTTAAATTATCATTTATATGTATTTTTCATAGATTTTTGTCAAATTTTCACCATGAATATTTAATTTCGGCCAAATCCATAATGTGCTCAAAATACATGGTGAAAATCAAAATATTTTTATATAGAAGTGAAGCTTTTACCTCAAGAAGATCAAATATATCAAATTTGGCTTGAAACCACTAAGAAATCTTCACTTAGGATAATGCCCAAGCTCTCAAACTTGAGAAAACCGAAGGTAGATGATGAAGTTGGGGAAAAATGGAGGTTTTTGGCCTAAAATTTCACTTTAAATCATTCGCGAACTGGTTTACATGAACTGTCGCTTAAGCTCATCTGGTTCGGCGCTTAGGCGCCTACCCCTCGGGATAGCTAGCGCTTAAGCTCGGAGTCTTGACACATAGGCACTAGTGCACAAATTTTGATATTTTTGGTTTTAAGTAAAATACACTTCTAGCCTAAGTCAACCACTTCTAATTGGTCTTATAAATCTTTAATAACTATTTTCTTCCCCTCAACTCTCCACTTCCTCAAGATTCACCAATCTTAATTAATATGATTCAACACTAAATTTTACGCAAACTAATACTTAAATTAATTCACAAACAATTATAAAGATTTTCAATACATAACTTCTCAATCCAAGTATTCTTGGATGAGATAGTTCCTAAACAAAAAACTAAACAAACATAACATTAAAAACACACAAAATGAACTTAACACTAACAAACAAACACTTAACACAAACAAACACTTAACACAAACAAACACTAAATAAAGAGCTTAATTCCACTCTCCTTCCGGTGGAACGAATCATGGTCTGCCATTAGTCTCTGATTGAGCATTTGGAATATAAATATGATACAATGGACGATGTTGAAGAACTCTGGTTGAGACTTCTTCAATCCATTTGTTTTTCAAAAGCATAGCATTATCCTCTTCTTCAACAAAATGGGTATGGCTAAATTGCATCTTAAGTTTCCATCCAATATGCTTCAGATGTGTGTTAAATTCCACCACCTTTGGTTCAATTGAAGCCACATCAACCTCAATTTTATTATTTTTCTCTGTTATTCCTTCTATAATAACTATTAGGAATCCGTTGTATAAATCTTGTGCACTTTGAATAATGAACTCCTTCTTCATATCTTCCACCTTCTTTAAATCACTCTAACAAGATGACATCGCTTAAATTTTGGGGTTAAAATTGAAGTGGGATGAGAACTTCTAGCCTAAAACTGCTAGACACATTCTCAGACCACTAACCCACTAAACCACATTTAAAACTTCTAGAAATGTAATTTAGCACGTTTAGTGAACTGTCGCGCTTAAGCGCCGAATGTTGGCGCTTAAGTGTCGATGCTTAGTTTAGCACAAGTCAGCTTAGCATTCAAAAACTTAGTCTAACATGTTTAAGTCATCTATTATGGTCTTAGAATTAATACTAAATCATTATATATTCAAAATACTAGAAAAATTATCTAAATCAGACACAACAACATAACATTAAAAATAAAAACACACAGATAACTATGGGTTGTCTCCCACAAGCCTTGGTTTAACGTCGTTAGCCCGACGTAACCAGTGCTTATTCTAGTTAACCCAACAACATAAGATCATTTAATTTAATTTGATCCCCTTAAAAGTAGGGTTTTAGCCTGTGACCATTCACTTTGAATATTTTCTCATTTTTAGAATCTTTGATATCTATGGCTCCATAAGAATAAACTTTTATTATAACAAATTGGCCCATCCACTTGGACTTAAGTTTGCTTGGAAATAATCTTAACCTTGTATTATATAGAAAAACTTGTTGCCCTGGCTCAAAATTTTTAGTAAGAATCCTCCGATCATGCAACATCTTCATCTTTTCTTCATAAATCTTAGCACTCTTATAAAATTAACTCCTTATCTCTTCAAGCTCATTTAATGGCAATAGTCTTTTCCCACCAACATCTTTTAAATTGTAATTAAATTCTTTAATATCGCAATATGATTTATGCTCAAGTTTAACTGGTAAATGACAAACTTTCCTAAATATTAGCCTGAATGGGGACATTCCTATAGAAGTTCTATATGCACTCTTATAAGCCCACAAAGCATAGTCAAGTTTGATTGACCAATCCAGTTTTGTTGGATTTATAGAATTTTCCAATATTCTTTTAATTTAACGATTGAATAATTCAATGAAACCACTTTTTTTAGGATGATAAGTAGTAGCAATTTGATGGTTACTATGATATTTCTTTATTAATTTCTCCATAATTGCATTTCTGAAATGACTTCCCCCATCAGTTAAGATCACTCTCGGCATCCTAAATCTACAAAATATGTTCATTTTTGAAAAGTTTGCAACATTCTGAGCATCACATCGAGGTAAGACAATTGCTTATATCCATTTACATACATAGTCTAGTGCTAACAATATATATAAATTTCTGAAAGATGGTATAAATGGTCCCATGAAATCTAATCACCAAATACCAAATATATCAACTTCCAAGAGGGGCATCTCATTTCTCCTAGAAATATTGCCTACTCATTGACATCTATCACAAGTTTTGATATAAGCATTAACATCTCTAAAGATTGTAGGCCAACAAAATCCATATTGCAAAATTTTGTATGTTGTTTTATTAACACCAAAATATCCCACAAAATCAGAATTATGTCATTTTTGGATAATTTTATAAGTTTATTTTAAAGACACACATCTTCAAATAATAAGATCTTTTTCTTGTTTATATAAGAATGGGTCATCATAAAAATAAGTCTTAGCTTCAGATAAAATTTTCCTCTTCTGTTGATATGTCATTCCATAGAGTATAATATTAATAACAATGAAGTTCACAGTTTTCATACCATAAATCATACCACTCATTAACACTGAACAATTCTTCATCTGAAAAATGTTCATTAATTTTTTTTTCAAAATAGAGTGGTTTTTCTACTTCAAGCCTGGACAGATGAGCAGTAATTTGATTCTAAGCGTTGTTCCTATCTACTATCTCAAAGTCAAATTCTTGCAAAAAAATTCATCTTATAAGTCTTGGTTTTGCATCCTTCTTTTTCATTAAATATTTAATAGCAAAATGATCAGTATGCACAATATCTTTAGTTCCAATTAAGTGTGATCTGAATTTATCAAATGCATATACTACTTCTAATAACTTTATCTCTATTGTAGTATAATTAAATTGAGCTACATTAAGAGTCCTATTAGCATAGTAAATTACTTTGAAAATCTTATCATGCATTTGTCCTAATACTGCTCAAATAGCATAATCACTTGCATCACACATTAGTTCAAAAGGTTTTTCCCAATCTGGTGAAATAATAATTGGTGCAGTGACTAATTTCTCTTTTAATAACTCAAAAGCTCCAGGCACTCCTTATCAAAATTAAAAATTACATCTTTTTCAAGCAAATAGCATAAAAGCTTAGCAATTTTTTAAAAATATTTAATATACCGCCTCAAGAATCCAACATGTTCTAAAAAACTCCTAATTTTCCTCGTACTTATTGGGTAAGGTAAATTAACGATCACTTAAATTTTTGCAGGTCTACTTCCATACCATTTTCTGATATCTGATGTCCTAAAACAATTCCTCCTCCTATCATAAATTGACATTTTCCCAGTTAATGACTAAATTTATTTCTTCATGATGCTTAAGAACTTTTGATAAATGTTCCAAACATGATTCAAATGAAGTTCCAAACACTGAAAAATCATCCATAAAAACTTCAATTCATTTTTCAATTAAATCATAGAAAATAGCCATCATACATTTTTTTAAAATGTAGTTGGGGCATTACATAAACCAAATGGCTTTCTTCTAAAAGAAAATGTACCATAAGGACTGGTAAAATTTGTTTTCTCTTGATCCTCAGGAGCTATTTGTATTTGGTGATAACTAGTATATCCATCCAGAAAATAAAAGTATTTATGCCCAGCTTGTCTATCCAACATTTGATCTAGAAAGGGTAGTGGAAAATGATCTTTCATAGTGGTGAGATTTAATTTTCTATAATCAATACATATTTTCCACCCTATGACTTGTTCTGTTGGGATCAACTCATTATGTTAATTCATAGTTACAGTCACTCCTCCTCTCTTAAGAACACAGTGAATTGGACTAACCCATGCACTGCTAAAATAAGGTAGATAATTCAAGCATTTAACATCTTTAAAATCTCTTGCTTAACAACTTATTTCAAAATAGGATCTATTCATCTTTAAGGACCAGCCTTGAGTTTGCAGTTCTCTTCCATATGAATTCTATGCATACAAATGAATGACTGGTTCCTTTAATATCAGTAATTGTCCATTCAAAGGCCTTCATAAAATTCTTCAAAGTTTTCATTAAACTCATTTCTTCTTTTGTAGTTAATTTTGAGGAAATTATAACATGTAATATTATGAAATCTCCTAAAAAGATGCACTTTAAATGTTCAGGAAGTAACTTCAACTCAAGTTCAAGAGTTTTTTCAACTGATGGACAAAAATGTTTATCTTTTACTTTAGTGTCCAAAACTTCAAAACTTTCTTGAACATAATTTGAATCTTCCTTATAAAAATCTTCAAATTAATCTAATTCCTCTTCCTGCTCGTTTTCCAACACTTTCATTTTAGATTTCTCTTCATAAGTTGTTTTGAAATGACAATCACTTAAATATCTTATCACATTCATTCTATAACATTCATCATCTTTACCTTTTGCAGTGTATTTTATTGATTTGGAAATATTAAACGTCATTGTCTGATCATTAATGCGCACAGTTAATTCCCCTTTCTGCACATCTATCATTTTTCTTCCTGTATCTAGGAAATGTCTCCCCAAAATGATGGGTATCTCCATGTCTTCTTCCATATTTAGCCCAATAAAATCAACAGGAAAGATAAATTGATCCACTTTTGCTAAGACATCTTCTATAACTTCTTTAGGATATGTTATTCAACGATCTACTAATCGTAGAGTTACAGTAGTAGGGGATATTTCTCCTAATCCTAATCTTTTAAATACTGATAATGATATAAAGTTAATGCTTGCACCTAAATCATATAAAGCTTTCCTATAAAATCTATCTCCTATTGCACATGAAATTGTGAAGCTACCAAGATCTTTAAGCTTTTCAGGAAGCTTTTTCTAAATTATAGCACTACACTCCTAACTAAGTGCAACAGTCTTGTTATCTTTGAACTTCTTTTCCCTGTTAAAAATATACTTCATAACTTCACGTAGCTTGGCATTTGTTCTAAGACTTCAATAAATGAAATATTAATTGTAAGCTTCTTAAAATTTCTAGAAATTTGGAAATTTATTTATCCAACTTTAGTTGACGGAGCCTATGAGGAAATGAAGGTAGTGGTTTTTCCAAGTCAATTTTAAATGGAGAAATAAATCACTCTAAACTTTTTGGAGTGTCCTCTTCAGGCTCTTCAATTTATTTTCTCCCTACTTCAGTCTCTTTTTAAACTCTACCTTCCAATTCTTTGCAGTTTCTAAGTTGACTTTTATTTTCTCTTTATTCTGGTCTTTTGGATTTACTTTTGTATTACTATGAAGTATTCATTAGGATTTATTACTTAATGAATTTGATATTTATCCTAATTGATTCTTAATATTTCTAATTGTAGCTTCTTGAATTTGTAACTAATTTCCTATTTGTAATACCACTTCTTCTATAAACAACTTTTTCTCCTTAAATTGTGGATTACTGTTAAAACCTGGAGGATAAGTAGGTCTGTAATTATGATACACCAAAAACATATGTATTTTTAGACCTATATTTTTTACTCATTTTTGTTGATATTGTACTTTAAAGGATGGTATTTTTTCATGTTTTATTGCAGGTTGTTAATTTTTAGGCATTGGAGCAAAAAAGGAAGCAAAAAGGATAAAATTTGGAGTCAAAATGAAGCTTTTGAAAAAATTGTTCAGCATCGACGGCGCCAGTGTTGGTGTAGACCCTGTTTTCAACAAATTTGGACACTTTTTGAAGAGCTTTTGGATGCATTTATTAAAAAACCAACCTTAGGCTCTATTTAAAGCGGAAATTGATCAGAAAGGACCCCTCATTCGCATCTTTTCGCACTCCTTCGCTCACTCTTGGTCTTTCTTCGCCCCTTTCATGCCACTTTACTTCCTTCCACGCCATTCCACACCATTAGTGATTTATTTTCCTTATAGTTTTGAGTTTTTATGGTGAGTTTAAGTGTGAATTCTTCTCTAAGAGTGTTGGAGAGGGAAAGAAGTGAGAGATTTCCTTTTCCTACATTTTCTAAGAGAGGCTAAGGGGGATTTTCTTTGAGAAAGAGTTTCAGATAAGTGTTGTTTGTTTATTATTATATTATAAACTTTCTTTTATATATGAAATTTGTGTTTTATTGTATCTTTCTCATGAAGTCTGAGTAGTTTCTTTTATCTTTCTCCCAACTCTGAGATATGGTGAAATGAAGAGATAACTTGGATGTGTCAATGTTAAAATATAAATTAAATAGTGATGGTTTTTCAACTTCGCTCTTAATTTACTTTTCAATCTAGCCAATTGAATTCCATGAAGGAGTATTTAGTTCATGGAATGAAGTGCAAATAAATAGGGAAATATACATTGTTAGGTGTAGAGTTGGAGATTTTTAGGGTGACAGACTAAAATCCCCAATTCGATCTTAGTGTTTAAGAACTAAAGCAAGAGTTAACCTTCAGAGGAAGAGAAGTGGGAGCTAATCCACGATAAGTGCTTATATGCAATAGTATAACAATGATTTTAATTATAATTTTCACTTATATTTCCTTACTTTGCAACAAAACCAAAAACTTGATCCTGAAGAAAATAAGAATTTAACTCTTTAATTATATATTGGAATACTACACAAGTATAGGTATCGTTATCAAGTAATATAGAACTTTTTGATTAAAATTTGAATAACGAACCCACAAAAAAATTTTGCAATATACACTATTGAACAACAAACTTTCTATTCTTAAAAGATAATTACTTAAACTATAGATAATTTGACGGTAATTAAAATTCAAATCTTTTTGGTATTTTTGATATTTTGACAAAGCAGAAAAAACTTCTAAAAATAACTTGAGTTTATGTAAAGAAAAACACTTGATATGAAAATACTTTTCTCCTATCATGAATCAATAATAAGTTTAGGAATTCTGTTGTGGAAGTATGCAAATTGTGTCGTGTCAAATAGGAGCAATTATATTCTTTACCCTTACTAGAGATGCTATAAGAAAAATTATTTAATTTAAAGTTTGAATAGTTCTGAAGACCGACTTAGCAGGGAAAATACCAGCTCTCACTCTAGAGTTCCCTCAATTCCCTCCACCTAGGGGCTAACATCCCGTATCAGAACCTAAAATAATAAACCAAGTTGGGGGCTTTAACTTGTCAATTTAAAGTCCTCTAACTCTACACCCTTCAAAGATTATTTTCGTACTTATTTGCATTAAATGATATGAATTACATTCTCATTCATACAACCTCATGTGATTCTTTCAATTGTTGAATGAGACAATACCAGCCCGGTTCTTACCGTTCTCACAAAAAAAATTAGCATTTGGATAGGTCAAATCAAGAAGTAAATGAAGTACATGGATTTAAATCATCACAGCTTATTCCAACATTAAAGATCAATACTCTCTACAACTTCCATCCAACATTTTAATTACTTATCATTTTAAGGAGAAAGATAAAGAAAACTACTCAGAATATGTGGAGGAAACGAAACCACACTTTAGTCAAAAGTAGAAATCATTGTCAAACCAATAAGAAATCTTAATTAAAACCAGAAGTAGTTCAAAATAGAAGATAAAAACTTATCTCAAATCCTCCACCAAACTCTGAAGTTCCTTTGAATCTCTTCTCTTTTACAACACTAAACTCTCAAAATAAAACAAAATACAAAAAGGATAAAAATAAATTTTTTATGGTGCCTGAGTCTCTCCACAAGATTCTCTAAGGTCTTCTTAAGACTCAGCACTCTCTCCATCTTCAAGCACCCATCTCAAATGTCTCAACTTCCTTCTTTCATAAATCTCCAAAAGGTGCATTGGAAATTCTTTAAAATGTGTTCAGATTTGATGTATTCTCCAAGGGATGCCTCATTTCACAAGTTTTCTAATAATATTTTCATTCCTAGTCGTCTTAACCACCCTCTTTAGCCAATAGGTGCCTCAAATGTCTCTTTAAAATTTGGCCAATTGAAGAAAACTGCCAAATAACTACCTCTGGCACTTAAGCACGGGGCCTCTGGCGCTTAGGCATAGCCTTCTCTGTTTCCTCGGTGCTTAAGCTCCAGACCTGGCGCGTAGGCGCCAAAACACTTTTGCACAAATTTCACATTTTTGCTCCAAATTTAATCATTTTTTAATCCTTTTAGCATTTTTCAACTTTTAACTTGTACCTGAAAGAAAAATACACAAATACCTTCCATTAAAGCTCAATATCTCAAAAATAGGTATAAAAATGTGTCTAAAAACACTATGTATTTTAGGTGTATCAGGAGCCAGTATCCTCCTAGCCTAGCCACGAACTTATGGACTAAAACTAAAATTAGCAAATAATTTTCTATAATACTGAATCAGGGTAGAGAATTAAAATTACTTCTATTTGACACAATCTAATATTAAACCATTTATCTCATCTCATTTCACCAAAAACTCATTGTAGTGCGAAAGATGTTTTTTCATATTAAAAAATTTCATCACATAAACATAATTTAGTAGTAACTATTTTAAACTTTGCTTTAAAATTTTGCTAGTAGTTAATAATTTAGTTTTGATATTATCTCAAACATTCAAAATTAGTGATAGTAATTTCATTTTATTTCTATGAATTTTCTAGTTAATTTATCATCTCAAATTTAAACCATCATCGTGGGATCATATTTGGGACTTAAATAAAAAGTCTTGTATTACTTGATAACTATATGTATACTTGTGTAGAATCCCAACATCAAGTGCTTAACGTTATTATTCATAAAGTACCAAATCAAGTTTTTGGCGCCGTTATCGGGGAAGGTAATGGTAACTTAAATAGATTTGATAAATTAAGAAATTTAGAGGCAAAATACAAAATATCAAAATATATATAAAAAATAAAAAATCCAAAAAAAATATAACTATATTTAAGAGTGTTTTTTCAAAGAAATTTTTCTTTGCTTATTATATTTATTTATGTGAATATTGGATATGAAGGTTTAGTACCTTACGATTTGGAATTAGAACGTACTATTACGAAAATTTGAAAAAAACAAAAAGAAATTAAAATTTTGAACGAAATGACGAATAACTTAGATAATCAAATAAATAAAAATTGACAAAGACCTTTAAAAGATTATGCTAACTCGACAGCATATGAACTTCACTTAATAATTTAAAATCTTGATGTTGTTGGTAATTCATTTGAGCTTAAACCTGCTATTATCTAAATGATACAAAACAATCAGTTTGGTCGAACACCGACTGAAGATCCTAACTTACATCTTGCTAGTTTTCTTGAAATTTATGTTACTTTTAAATATGATTGAGTGTCTAATGATGTTATTAGGCTTAGACTTTTTCCTTTTTCATTAAGGGATAAAGCTAAAGTTTGGTTAAATTCATTAGCATCTGGATCTATCAGAACATAAGAAGAACTATCAAAAAAAAATTTTGGCTAAATATTTTCCACCCTCGAAAACCGCTAAGCTTAGAAATGATATTACATCTTTTGTCAGTTTGAAGGGGAATCAATATATGAAGCCTGGGAAAGATTTAAGGATCTCCTTAGAAAATGTCCACACCATGCTTTACCAGATTGGTTAATAATTCAA
>NEWO01000102.1:291281-310294 GCA_003013225.1 Phalaenopsis aphrodite
TTGTAATTTTTTATAATTGAAAATAAAGTAAAAAACTAACTAAACTTAACTAGATATTTGTAAGATGAAACAACATAAATAAAATATATGTTTCCTTATCATGAATTAGTATCAAGCATAAGAATTCTTTTGTGGAAGTATTTTATTTGTGTTGTGCCAAATAGGAGCAATAATATTCTTCACCCTTACTAGAGATATTATAAAAAATATTGATTAATTTAAAGTTTGAATAGTCTTGACGACGGGTTAGGTAAGGAAGATACTAGCTCTCACTCTAGAGTTCCCTCTTCTCCCTCCACCCGAGGGCTAGCTCTCGTATCAAAACCTAAAATTATAAATCAAATTGAGGGCTTTAGTCTGCCACTCTAAAGTCCTCTAATTCTACACCCTTCAAAGCTTATTTCCCTATTTATTTGCACTCAATCATGTGAATTACATTCTCATCCATACAATTTCATGTGATTCTTACCATTTGTTGACTGAGACAATACCATCTTGGATCTTACATGTTCTCAGAACAGATATTATTATCTTAATTTGCCAAATCAAGAAATAAATGAAGTATAAGGTTTAAAATCATCACATTTTTTTCCAACATTAATGACTAATACTTCACACAACTTCCATCCAATACTTAATCACTTATCATTTTAAGAAAAAAGATAAAGAAAACATAACCACAATTAAGTTTGAAAGTATAAATCATGCAAACAAACAAGAAGTCTAAATTAAAACCAAATGTAGTCACAAAGATAAAAACTTATCTCACATACACTCCACCAAAGTCTTAAATTTCCTTTGAATTTCTCCCTTCACTTACAATACAAACTACAACTTAAAATAAAAAGAAAAGTGGTGGCGACGACGACGGCATGCGTGCGACTAAAATGGGGGATGGTTGTCGATAGATTCCCCATTCTCTTCAATCCAAGTCTTCTTTTATAATTTTCCAAAAGGTATCTTGGTGTCTGTTTAAAATGTGTCCACATTCAATAAATCTTCTAGAAGTTGCCTCCTTTTAAAAGCCAATTGAATGAATTTTTATGTCCATTAACTATTTCCCACATTTTTCACCACGGTTGCTTGAAATACCTCTTCAAAAATTTGTCCAAATTCATTGAATCATCAAGTAACTACTTCTAGCACTTAAGCACGGGGTACTGGGCGCTTAAGCGCAGCTCTCTTCACGCTAGTCCTGGGTGGTTAGGCGCCTTAGTTCAATTTCATGCCTTCTTCATTTTTGCTCTAAATTTGATCATTTTTCACTCCTTTCACCAGTTTTTATCTGTTTGATTGTACCTGAAGGAAAAACACATAAATACCTTTCATTAAAGTGCAATATCTCAAAATATGTATAAAAATGTGTACATAAAGACTATATATTTTAGGTGTATCAATATACATATATATATTATATTTATTAAATCCACCATAATTTTAAAATTTTGCAGATGAAAAATTAATTTGTATATAAGGCCAACCCCTTTTTAAAATCCATTATGGGTAACACCCTTTAGATCCCTTAGATCATTAGGACGGAGCCAGTGTGGCGACCCTGTTAAAGTTTACGCACCCGGTGAATTTACCATGAGCACTTAGAAACTGGTTAGCACACATCTTATTAGATGGTGTGTTAGGCTAGGACTAGGTTGCTAGGTAGACTTTCGACGCCCTCTGGCTATTGTTCTCAGTTGATTTGTTTGTGCTATCTAAGCATCACTTTTGTGCTTTTTAGTGTGATTGTGTGATTGATATGCATGGTAATACATTAGGGCATTCTTTTTCATGGAGCCTTGCCTATATATTTGCACACACATAGGTACCATTAAAGGAGGAGCATGTGATGAATTCTATTTTGCTTGAAGGTGTTATTTAGCCCCTCAATAAAAAAGTCATGACTCGTCATACCTTGCATGTTTGTTATTTTTTAGCTAAAAAAGTTTATAATGTAAGTCAAGTCCTTTTTTTCTCTTTTTCCGCTATACTTTTAGAGTCATAGAAGAGTCTTATTTTAGAAATAAGGTATGTACATGGGTTCCAAGGTGTCAGGCGGATGTAACCACATGACGGGGACTAGAAGCAGCAGGCTCATAACCCGCACCTTAATTATAAATCTCATTTATGTATAAAATTATGACCAGGCGTGTACTTATGTGGTGTCTGAATGCTTTTTTTTGTGGGATATGTTGTCGATCAAGTGATACCAGTCTTTTATTATATTTGGCTTGCTTTACTGTCTTTCTTGCATGCTTGGGTGCTTAAAATTGTTTTTTTTTGTTTCTTTCTAGTTTGTCTGGGACTAATCATGAATGTTATAATCTAAGATCATTAAGGTCTCTAAAATTTAAAAATTTATACAAAATCTTAAAAATAAAAGATTAGGAATAATTAAAATTTTGTGTTAAAATATTTTATATTTTTAAAAATTCACACTTTACTTTTTTGCATGGCTTCCGAGACAGTTTTAAAATGGGTGACATGCATGAACATATCTCCAATCATGATTAATAGGGTCTTCAAACTATAAGATTGTGGTAGGCAACTGCATCATATGCATATATTCAAGGAGAAGTCCCCGTGCTTCTTCATACCTGATTTGGCTAAGCATAAATTTTTACTTAGAAGACTGTTTAATACGACTAGGGTGTTAGAGGAATCACTGAAACATGGTATAAGTCCTTTTGTGGAGTGTTTCTAGGTTTGTACCTGGACCTCCTTTTCTCTTCTTTTCAGTGGCATCCCCATCAGTTTGGTGAGTATAAATCCCATCTCCACTCTTACTACCTATATAAGGCCATAGGATTAGAGTTTCCTACTCTTGACATTAGGGCTACCAAGTTAACCTTGGATGACACAATTCATGAATTATTGATAAGGGGTTCATCGGTTGTGTTGGGTCGACTACCTTTATGACAATGTAGACTTTGGGTCTTAATAGTTTGGGATGACAGATCTATGATATCTTGACTCAGCTTTCTCTACCTGATAAGGATCTATTAACCCCTTTGCTACCCTTTTTCAGACATGTCGCTCTTTTTATTACTTTGTCAATGTCATAATGTAAGATCTGATTGTGGATAGGCAGTTGCTCGTTTGAGTTAAGGTGATTCACCTTCTGACCTTATGGACCGTTCTAGCCTTGGAAGCATAGTGCGAACCCTATGAGTCAACTGGTTTACTTCACATGCCTCGTGTTCCGATGAGCTGCTGCCCATTTGGGATGTGAGAGACTCACTCTCTGCATGTGGCTTAGCAAGAACTTTGAAAGCCATGGGATGTTCCAATGAGGTAACCCTCCTTTGTGACACCTTGTGCTAGTCATCACTAAAATAAAGGCATAATTCCTTTATCGAGAGTATTCTTGGGTACCTCCAAGATGTAATTAACCAAAGGGATACATCCCTTTGAGAGTTGCTCCTAACCCCAGAACAAGCGCACACACTTAAATCTCTAGTTGTGGCTTGCTTTTAAAATGTCCTCTTTCTGGATATATATTAAAGTTTTTTTTATCCGATCTTGTTTCAGACATACGCATTGGCCTATCCACATGAAGTTCACTTTACGAAAGTTCTCCACATTCCTTCTCTCATTTGTCTATTTCCCGTAGTATATCCCTCCTTTCATTTCCTCTCCTCTTGGGATCATTCATTTTATCTAAAAGAGAGATGTAGTTGAATAATGGATTAATACAAATATTTAAAATCGACAAGCTAGTGACTCTTAAAAAAATAAAAGAGAATATGAACAAAAACATGTAGCATGAATCTAAGAGAAAGATGTAGATACATGATAAATAAGAGGGACCCCGTAGTTAATGTATACAAGGACATGGTAAAAAAACTAACTCACTTTATTGAAGTAATAATAAAGTTTAAGTCAAGAGATAAACATCTCAAAGCTCTGATAAGTCACTCTTTTTGATTGATGAGCTGACCTATATAACAGGCCAAGCGAAGAACAACCGTAAATTGAGTCAAAGGAAGGACATTTGTACACCAAATTGAATGAAGAATATATTTGAGTGAGGCTTAATGACCACTGAACAAAAAAAATAGGTGAGCCAAATATTAAGGCAAAGTCACGATAAACTTGACCAAGAAGACTTCACATCATCCTCATGTGATTCAGCTTATCATCACCGAACAGAAGAGCTTGTGCCGACGACCAAAGTCATATTGCCTGACTATTAAATTAATTGTTAACATATCTAAATATATTGTATAAATGACCTTAGTACTATTCTTTGTATAGAAAAGGCTCTTAAGTGTAATTATGTATATTTTTTATCTCCTATAGCTATAAATAGGAGACTATTTCATGAAGAAATGTTCTAAATGTTCTTATTTCTATTCTCCATCTCCTCTTCTTCTCTTACTCCACTCTCCTTATACGTTATATTCCTTTGGTGTGATTCCCTAGACACTTTAGGATTCAACAATTAAAAAAGTTATGTTTATATATTGAGAAATTTACATGCGTATCACACAATTATTATGTATTTACATACCTCACACAAATATATATATATATATATATATAGCATTTTGGTGTTTAAAACTATGCATGAAATCATAAATTCATTTTATTTTTTTTAAATGATAATAGTACTTGATGAGTCATCAAGAATTATTTTATCATCTAGCTTGAATCTCGAGGCATTTGAGAAATTAAATATTCAAAATTCAAATTCCAAATTATCTAGAGTCTTGATTTCATCAAGTTTATAATCAAACTGTCATTCTTGATAATACAAACCCAATGATACCAAAATTTGTCGAATTATGGTCTAATCAAGCCTAAATTAAATCACTGAATCATATTTGGAGACATTAGACCATTAATTTAATGATAAAATAAACTCAATATTTTACATATTTATAGTCAAATTGAGGGTCTCGATGAGAGGGATCCATAAAGCCTAAGATCACACAATTCTGAGGTCATTAGTGCCATCAAATCATTAGAAAACCTTTATAATTAAAGAGTGATTAATATACACTATTTGATCAGGTGGCTGAGAAAGCTATTCGCATAAATATCAAAATGCACCTCCTGAAGAGTCTATTAATAAAATCCCTCTCTTCACTTAGGATCAGAATAAGGGAAAGTAGAGTAATTTCATAGCTCATTAGAAAGAGGTAGTACCAACGATATCCACCAGCCTTCGTAGTTGCCGACCAACATCGATCACTGAATGTCGCCCGTCTTTGAACACTGCCAGCTACCGATAACTCTTGTTTGCAAATTTTGTAGTCAAAATACAGTTTGTTATGCTTCACAACTGTATTTAAGGCTCAACAAATAACCATCAATCTCCACGCATGTCGACCACCACCCGTCGACCATTATCGCCTACATCAACTGTCATCGCCCACCCTCACTGACCATCGACCGTCAACGACTATAGTCTATAAATTTCATGGTACAAAATAGGGTTGTTATGTCTTAAAAATGTATTGAAGACCTAAAATAAACACCAGTCTCCATCATCATCATTTAACGTGGGTCGTCACCAACCATCACTGTCGACCATTGACCATCAATGCTTATTTGTACATTAAATTTCAAATACGATTATTGTGCCTAACACATGTCAACAAGATTTAATAAGTAACCATCGACCTTCGTAGCTACCAACCATCATCAAACACAATTCATTGGCCACTGTCAACCACCGTCGATCTTCAACGCTTACCACCGATGACCAATACTCTTTGGCGACCACCGCTTGCAAATGTCATAATCAAAATACAGCTACTGCAATAAAGTATCACTATGAAGCAACAAACCAAAACTTTTGTGGCTGATTACTATTATTACAACTTCTATCTACTACTAATGTGGTCAACTATTGTTATTACATTCACCAACTATGGTCTTTGTGGACAACTACTACTTATACATCTTACTACTAAGGCAACTGTAACCTACTGCTACAATTGAGACTACTGACAACAACTTTCATGGCCAATTACTGCCTTTTTAGCAACAAATTATGACATTATCAACCAATTACTAGTGTTACAACTTCCAAATATTGTCTTTGTAATCAACTACTTCTATTTTAGCCATCAATTACAACTTTCATGAACAATTATTGCCTTTACAACAATCAACTATGACATTTATAGCTAACTACTAGTTTTACAACTTCCATTCATGACATTTGTGACCAATTAATTCTATTATAGTCATCTTAAGCCTTTGTTGATATTATAACAAAAACGTATATTTATTGTAGCAAAATTATGCTATTACACCTATGTTATTTTGTACATCTATGATTATTATCTTTATAATTACATTATGTCTAATTCATGAGAAGAGTGCAACTATATACTTACAATTATATAATTGATTATTTTGAGTAGATAATACACCAAGATTTTTTTCCTTCCATAATTTTTCCATGTAAAAATTATGGTGTCACTTCTCGCTAATTCTCTTTTATTCGTGTGTGATGAATCTTCGTGCAACACTAAGATATTAAAATATAATTTTATCATAACAAATTTTTCATCACCATACATGAAAAATGTTCCAACATTATTTTTGAGGAGATCCAATGATTTAGAAAAAAGAAAGTATAATAAAGGATGACTGATACTGATTGTTTGTATGCAACATTATAACAATGTATTTGATTATATTTTTCACTTATCTTTCCTTACTTTGTAACATTACAAAAAAATTGATCATAGAGAAAATAATAATTTAACTTTTTAACTTAATATATATTGGGATACTACGCAAGTATACACTTCATTATCAAGTAATATATGACTTTTGATTAAACCTCAAATATCAAACCCACAGGGATTGTTCACAGTATACAATAATTAAAGTAACAAACTTTCTACTTTAAAAAGACAAATACTTAAACTATAGTTTTTATCACAGGAATACAATTTAAACTCTTTTTGGTATTTTTAATGTTTAAAAATGACATAAAACCTTAATAAGGATAACTTGAGTTTATGTAAAAGAAAAACAATGAATACGAAATATATTTCTCCTTATCATGAATCAGTAATAAGCATATGAATTCTGTTGTGGAAGTATTCAAATTATATTGTGTTAAATATGAGCAATAATATTATAAAGAACATTGACTAATTTAGAGTTTGAATAGTTCTAAAGACCGGTTAGGCATGGAAGATACTAGCTCATACTCTAGAGTTCCCTCGATTCCCTCCACATGGGGGTTAACATCTCGTATCAAAACCTAAAACAATAAACCAAGTTGGAGGCTTTAGCCTGTCACTCTAAAGTCCTCTAATTTTACACCATTCAAAGATTATTTCTCTATTTATTTGCACTCAATCATATGAACTACAGTCTCATTCATATAATCTCATGTGATTCATTCCAATCGTTGACTGAGACAATACCTGCCCGACTATTTCATGTTATCACAATAAATTTTTACATCTAGATGGGCCAGATCAAGAAGTAAATGAAGTGCATGAAATTAAATCATCACAACTTCTTCCAACATTAAAGATTAATACTCTCCACAACTTTCATCCAACACTTTTATTACTTATCATTTTAATGAGAAAGAAAAAAAAAACTACTCAGAATCCATGAAGAAAACAAATCACACTTTGGTTTAAAATTAGAATCATCGTCAAACCAAGAAGAAGTCTTGATTAAAACCAAAAGTAGTTTAAGACAAAGATAAAAACTTATCTCAAATCCTCCACCAAACTCTTGAAGTTCCTTTGAATATCTTCTCTCTTACAACACTATTAACCCTCAAAATAAAACTAAAAATAAAAGGAAAAATAAATTTGTAGTACCTGAAATTTTTTCCAAAAGCTTCTTCATGAACTTTTTCAAGAACTTTTTAGAACACTTCAGGATTCTTTTTCAGGACCCTTCTAAAAGTCTCAACTTTTTTTTTTATAATTTTCTAAGAGGTGCCTTGGTATTTCTTCAGAATATGTCCTGATTCGATGTATTTACCAAGGGATGCCTCCTTTCACAAGTCCTTTAATTATATTTTCATCCTGGGTGGTTATAACCACCTATTTTAGCAAATAGGTGCCTTAAATGTCCCTTCAAAATTCATTACAATGAATTAACCCGTCAAGTAACTGTCACTGACGCTTAAGTGCGGGGTCTTTAGAGCTATATTCTCTGTTTTGCCGGTGCTTAAACATCGGTTCTGATGCTTAGGCGCCAAAATACTTTTGCAACATTTTTGCATTTTTGCTCCAAATTTGATCATTTTTCACTTCTTTTAGTACTTTTCACATTTTTACTTATGTCTGAAAGAAAAATACACAATTACCTTCCATTAAAGCACAATATCTCAAAATAGGTATAAAAATGTGTCTAAAAACACCATATATTTTAGGTGTATCAATATCTCATCGATAGAAGACCAGGTGCCCACTTATCAAAATGGATGTAGTAGTTACATATAAATCAAGCAAGACCAAAATCAACCATTATAATGAGAACCAAGTGACCCAAACCTGAAACCATTGAGTTATAACGAGATAAGCATCTGGGCCAACCACTATAAGAAAGCTAAGTGGAAGCATCAATCTACCTATCAGTAAATACAATGTGATGAAAGAATCTAGTTTTGTAGCATCATTTGCCGTCCCAATGCCCCTATGATTCCTCATAATCAACTAAGAACCTCATAATCATCTCAAAAGACTCTGTTATCATGGAATGAGCTATCGATCGAGTTACAATGATTCACCTTTTATTCGATAGCCTAGTCTTATTCTGACAACGGGAGCCCCTCATACAGGGATCGTGAGTTGACAGTCTTACTGATCAACAATGTTTAGCCAATCGAACCAACCCTATCAACCCAAAGCTAATTGAATCCAGCTGATCTCTTACCGAGCCAAAGTCATAATAACCCAAATGACCCAATTATAGGGTAGGCGAGTGATAGGCTCGCATATGTGAAATACCTAAAATGTCCTATAAGGACCCTATTAAAGAAGAGACAAAATGTAATATTTCATATTGTACCTTTTCTCATATAAATAGAGAGATTATTTTTTGAGAAGTAGCTAATAGACAAGAATTTTTTTTTTCATTTCTCTTTATCTCTCTCTCTCACTTTTTTCTTACGCTCTAACTCTTAGGGTGTGATTTATGAATAGATTAAGACTCAATAGTCAAGTACCAATATTATTTTTAATGTGATTTTTAAAAAAATTAAGCCATTTTTCTTTAAATATGGAAGTTTTGAGATGTATGAATACATAAGAATTATGTGCCATGCATGTAAATGCCCCATAACTATTTCTTTTTCAGCACTGAATAACGAGCCAAACATGTGTGTTTTTGAATTTTTTAGATGGAACTCAAAATATTAGTTAATAGTGACACGTTTATTTGATACAATAGTTTTAACATGATTTAAGTTAGATTTAATTTAAATCCAATCAAATATCATAAATAAGGGTCCGTTTGGGCCGGCTTGTGCATATCAGGATAAACTGCTTATCCTGAAACGAGGCCCGCGGGCCTGCCGCAGGGGTCGACCTGCGTTCTGCGTTTAGTGTAAAAAACTCAAAAGCAATTTCGGATAAGCTGACGAAACGAGCAAACCAAACGGTACGGCGGCGCCCGCACTTATAAGCTACCCCAAACAGACCCTAAGTTAGATAAATTTGTCATTAAGTTAAATTTAACTTTTTACACGTTCCATTTATTAAATTCACTTATTAGTTAGACTTACTGGCTTTAGTGCAAGAAAAATAATTTTGAATAGAATTATGTCAAACACATCTCATGAATTTAATTAAATTTAATATTAATTGAATCAAACATTATTTTTAATTTAATAATATTTAGTTTTGATAAATTCAAATTTATTAAATTTACTAAATCCTATTTAGCATAATTTCTTATCCTAGCCCAACGGCTCGTAAGAGTCCAACGGATGCTTTTAACGAATCTAATAAACTGGAGGCCATACTTTGGATCAAAACCTTAGGCCTGTCCGTATCGACACCGGTCCGTGCTCACATCACAGCCGTTCATTTACTGGGCTGTAATCAGACGCCGGGATTTGTAGCACCGAAAGGAGCCGGAAAATGGCACGATGGTAAATTCAGGTCAAGCTCGTGTCCAAACTATTAATTAACAAAATGGGACGCCGTGGCTGCTTATGGCTGACTGGGAAATTGGGAAAACAAGAAGCATCTATCTTCTTCTCACCACTTTTGCTCAGTCAACGCCGGCGAGGAGAGAACTCCAGAAGAAAACGACAAGGGTCCGGGCTTACTCTTTTCAGTCTTTTGTCTTCTCTTCTAGAGCCTACGTGTGATGGCGTTTCTCTGATCGAACGTTCGAGTCTTGAAACCATAGGAAATCCAGAGTATTTTTCGACGCTTTCTGCGATTATACTTTGGTCCACAGCCCCACGATCCGCCTCTCGGTTTTTCGAGATTGTGAGGTGGGGAGGGGAAGCTGTTGCTTGAAGAAAATTGTTGATCGGCCGAGTGGGAAGAAGAATGTCGAAAGTAGTATACGAGGGATGGATGGTGCGATTTGGACGGAGGAAGATCGGCCGTTCGTTCATCCACATGCGATACTTTGTGCTCGAGACTAGGGTTCTTGCTTATTACAAGAGGAAGTCCCAGGGCCACATGGTATGCGCCTATCTTTTTAAAGTTAATTATCATGTATTTTCCCGGATTTTGGTAAGACTGGAGTTTTCGTGAGATGAATTGCTGGAACTGCAGGCTCATTCGAAGTTGTTGATAACTAGAGTTATGCCTTGACTAGAATTGAGTTGAATTCTACTCATGTTCATTGCTTTTTCAAATATGTTTCTGTTATTCGTTTGAGTTTATATTTGACATTTTCAGGTTCCTATAAAAACGCTTTTCATAGATGGGAATTGTAGGGTGGAGGATCGAGGTCTTAAGATTCACCATGGACATGTAAGATTTGTACATCTTTTGCTGATCATGTCTTTCAAGTAGCAGTTATTTTTCTTAGACTTTTTTTTTTTCATCCTGCTTGGTAGTGGTGCTGCAATTTCATACATTTTGTCTAATAGCTCAAGCAATCCTAAAATCCCGTTGAATTAAACTTTTTAAATTTTTTTTTTTTGAAAAGAAGTTTTCATTTATAATGCAAGTAACGGCATTGCAATCTAAATTTTAGCCTCTATATTCTTCTTAGCGTAACACAATATTTTCTTAAATTTGATTACTATCATTCTTTGAGTATTATATCTTTATAATGTTAAATTATTCTGGCTACTGTAAAAGAAAAGCACCAAATGTTTTAAAAGTTATGTTTCATTTATTACAAACCTGGGACGACTTTTTATGAAGGTTCTTATCCTTTTGTCGGTGAATTTTGTTGAAGGCGTTCTCTTTCGTTGGAATAACTAAATCCTATGCACATAAAGCAGCAAGTGATGACAGCATATTTTTTTTTCGAGTTCTAAAGTTTGAATTTTGCAGCACATATTGATGCCAGTAGTTATTACATTTGTATCTAATAACTAGTGTACTCTAACATGTAGCATTTGCTTGTTATTAAATTCTCATGTTCTAAAAAGAAGCTTTACAAAATTAGCATTTAAAGTTCATTTTGAAGGATCCTGCACTATGGCGTCTATAAGGTACCTGAGGTTGATGGGCAGATTTGATGGAGATTTTTGTACCACTAAATTATCATCATCATCCTAATTATTTATATTATTATTATTGTTATGAATTCTCACCAAATGTAGTTAGCTATCTATTTTCTTCATGAAAACTCTGATAACTGCTATGGTGCATAAGATAAACAATGTATCTTTCTCAGTTCAGACCTTATGAATTACAGTAGGATCATATATTTTACATGCAGGCGCTTACAAGCATTTAAGATTGTGATGCGTTTCATTTTGAAAAAAAACTTTGTAGGTATTTAGCCACTATATAGCATTGGGTTTAGTTCATTAGGATAATGAGAATTTTAGTTAAGGTAGTAACCATTCATTATTTGCTTATGGAACCATACACAATATGAATATACCCCTGAATTTTTTTTGCTCTTTTTGTTTCAACTCCTATGTTCATATGTCTAGCCGTTGCTAAGTATTTTTGCTCTTTTTGTCTTGACTCCTATGTTCATTTGTTTAGCTGTTTCTTATACGTACTGCAATTTGGTTTGGTCTGCAACTATTTGTTCTGCAATCATTGATGTCACTTAGTATGGAGATGATGGTTCAATGTGTACTTTGACTACGTATGCTTACTTTTTTTTCTTTTTTTTTGACAGATGGTATATGTACTGTGTGTGTACAACAAAAAGGACAAGTACCATCGAATTATGGTGTGTATCTATCTTTTTATTTGTATGATTCTTTTGAATTTTCTTTTTGTAGGTTATATCTGCCACTCTTCCTTACTGAATTGCTTTTACTAGGCTTAATTTTGGCACCATCATATTTTTTGTTGTTCTAGTTCTCCGTTTTTTTTAATTGGTTGTTTCTCCCAACTCACACTTATTCGTTATGAAAAGTATGTTATGTAGAGCGAATGACATATATATTGATGACATATAAAGCTACAGCTTGCTCCATATCTAAATGATTCCTTTTCACTTGCTAAACTCTTTATGATGTCGTTCTAGGACTCTTGGAAGGTGTTAAGGAAGAGAACTTAGTGCGGTTGTGGTTGTGGAATGGTAAGAGGGTGAGAATAGAGGTGGTCGGCCATGTTTGGAAGGGGATATGAGTTAAATCTGTTGGTGGGAAGCATATTTGGGTTGTTCTGCGGTTGTCCCGGTTGAAAACAATGAAACAAACGTCAAAACAACGTGATGCATGTTTTGGTTCTTTTTAATTCGGAGTTTTCAGTTTGTCTAATTTTTATTTTGTAGTTCTCTTTTTCAAATAACCCTCTTTCTTAGTTCATCAAAGTAATTCAGAGAAGAGGGATTGGAAAGGGAGGAGAATATAATGAAATCAGACAAATAAATTAAAAAAGAATTGTATAATTTTTATAAGATAACCTTCATGTGATAATCATAAGTGTACGCCATAAAGAAATCAGATTAAAACACTGAATTTATGCATGAAGATAATCCTATAGAAAATATCCACATATAGCTATATAATCAAAATTTTAATATTTGTTCTAGGGTCAAGAGAAATTTCCAAAGAAATGTGTTCTTTTGGTTAATTATATTTTGGGGGTATCTAAGAATACTCTCGATTAAAAACAGCCTTGCTTTCATTTTTATGATAACTAGTGAATTAAAAAAAATCAAAAGGTAATGTGATCATTTCAACTATGATCATCACATCATAAGAGTAGAAGGTGAATCACCGTATTCCGAAAGGACGATGTCCTATTAGCAAATTGAGCCTAGGAAATAACAGTCATCTCAAATAGGACTATCTCGATGATTCAAAGCCATATCAGACCATAATGGTAGAAAGTGAATGACCGTATCCCAAACGGGTAGCGGCCTATTGAAAAACGAGACCTATGAAATGTTCTCAGTGATACGCCAAGGGGAAGAAAATGGACTCAAAGTGGGCATATCAATGAGTAGGAAAGAAATTCCTAAGCGAATATTGGTAGCCCGGTCAAGACTTAATGGATTTGTCACCCCAAACTATTAAAACTCTTCGTCTACCTGATTGTGAAGGTAGTTGACCCAATCGACCAGAGATCTCTTGTTAGCAACATATATGTTACGTCGTCCCTAGAAATCCGGATAGTCCTAAAGTCAAGGGATATAAACCTCTATTTCCCGTTGACCCCTATTTAGGTGAAATTCATAGAAGTGAGACTTATTCTTGTCAGGAAAGTGGTCAGGAAGCCTTTGGAAAGAAAGAGAAGAATTATCTGACTAAAAGGCCGAGCCATACCACAAAAGACATACGCATCATGGTCGAGGAGCCTTTAACAACTTACTCATTCTAAACAACCTCATAAGAATATAAATTTATGCTTAGCCACTCAGATTGGAGGAGCGATAATACTTCTAGGGACACACATATATGATGCAATTGTCTGGAGTAGTTCTTAATGGGTTATGTCCATGCATGTGAAATCATTTTAAATTCCACCAGAAGGCTATGCTATAAACAATAAAGTAGAAAGTAAAGTGTTGATTTTAAAATTGGTTTGATTTTAATCCTAAATTTTAAATTTTTTATTATTAGGATTTTATAGGAATCATTTTGCCTTAATAAAATTAAGCACATATGCGAAAAGCTCAGACAAACCACAATTAGAATAAAAGAAAAATTTTATCACTCTGCAATGAAAGTAAATAAAACACATGAATAAAAATAATAAAACAGGTTGGGGGCCTCTAAGTCGGCAACATATCCCATAAAGATAAAAAACAGTCAGGCTCCACATATACATATCCGATTTTAATACTTATATAATAATATGAATTTGAAATTAAGACACGAGTCACATACACACTAATAGTCCTTGCCGCTCGGTTTCACACATCAAATTCCTTAGAATCGATGCTCGTATCTTATTCCTTATATAAACACAAAGCTAGGACTCTAAATAAAAATACAAGTGAAATTCAAAAAAGACTTAACCGTCATTGAAAAGGTTAGCATAGATTCTCTTATGCAATCGTATAATGAACCATGCTTGATGGGAGGAGAGTTGAGCAATGCATGCAAAAAAGACATTAGCTCAAAGCATGATTGCTTTTCCCTGTTGGATATGACTCTACAAAACGATTGTTCTGATATACTAGTGCGCGCACAATTCACACTGAGTAAACATATAAAGGGCAACATACATAATGTCTGACAAGGCACAAACCAAGGAAAAATACCCAGACATATGAAAATCTTAACCACACCTTATCTTATATAGAACATGACGTCCTAATCACATACACCTATGTGTGTGTAAAATGTGTGGTTAAGGTTGGTGCGTGATTTTAATGGTATCACCTGTTACGACCCAGTCCGAGAGCTTTGAATTACTAAAGCGAGAACTAATGGTCGAACGAAGGAGACCTATTTAGCAGTCTTATTTCTTAGCAAAAAAAATAAAACCCAATGCATAAAAAAAATCATTCTATTTAAAAAACTTATATTTACAATAGATTGTTCATATTTAAACATTTACATTTAACAGAAAATAAACTAAACTGCAATACCTATCGCACGTCTTCTTAGGGTCCATATAATCTACAACTGATTTTCCTATAAAAATATTAGCAACTCTAGTTTGAATTAAAACTATTCAGCGGGTAAATGTTTCTAAATTACAATAATTCTCTTTTTAAAATATTTTACAAAAGAACATTAAAAGTAAAAACCCGTGCAGTAAAGAAAACAATTTTATTTTCTTTTATTTATTTAGGTTACATATTTCATAATTGAGAGTCACCGTCTAAAATTATAGTTTTAAAAAATATCCGTTTAACTATTTTCAACCCACCATAAAAACAAACAATCATTTTCCATTTCCATTTTCATTTCAATTTTCGTGCACGAGTACATTACATTCTTATGTCAGTAACATTCGGAGATGGTTCTTATATGCATGTATCTAACATATTTTATTCATTTTTCTGTATTTAATATTCAAAAGAAAAATTGTATTTAACATTTAAAATCAAACTTGTACTTTTGCATTTAAAATAAAAGTTGGAAATAGTAAATAGACAAAACTATTGTGAAATAAAATACATTTATTCACCTTAATATTATCGTTTGCTATTCTCTTGCTCAGGTCAGTCTAGTCCTTATGTGCACCTATAATAATAATTTAAATATAATTAATTTATTGTTCAGTGCTAATTTTCTCTCATATTGCTTCTAGATTTTCTATCATTAGTTTCATATATATATATATATATATATGAGAGAAAATTAATATGGATCTTCAATCCGAACATAATAGTAAATAAATAATTTATATTTCATAATTTAATTTAAATCAATTAAAATTAATACTTTAACTTAGCATACCCTCTGCCTTTGCCTACTAAACGAACCGAGCCTTGCATGGTTGAACTCTCTCGCATGTAGAGCTCTCGCGAGCCCTTCTTCTCCGAGCTCTTAGCCGAGCGTCCATAGTTCGCTTGAGCCCTCTTCCTCCTCTTCCTTCCTGTGCAAGACGCACGACACGGAGGGCCCATCTCCTTCCTTTTTGAGCCGCCGCTCGATAGGGATCTGAAGTTGCAATTGGAATTCTCCTCTACTCTCTTTTGCGTAGGCGAGCTGTTCGAGCCTTCCAGGTACTTAGAACTGTAAATGAGCCGAGCTTGAGCAAGCTCAGGCTTTGCTCGTGTTCGAAACTGGCTCGTGAATAGTGTGTTCGTGTTCTGCTCGAAATTGACTCGTTAAAATTAAACTAAAAAAATAGATGTAGAGTGTTGGATTCGAATCTGGATCAAATATATGCAAAACAAAGCGCATAACCACATTGCTACAAGAGCAGTTACGATTTAAACATAAATATAAATATATATATAATATTATTATATAAATGATGTGTAATATATTATTATATAAATAAATATATAATTTTTTTTATTTCGAGTTAAAACGAGCCAAACACGAGCGAACAAAGAGCTGTTCGTGTTTGGCTCATTTTTAAATCGAACTTTAAAAACTTGTTCGTGTTCGACTCGTTTACTTAACGAACAAGTCAAACACGAGCTACTTAACGAGCCAAACACGAGCTATTCGCGAACAACGAGCTTTTTTGACAGCCCTACAGGTACTCAATCGAGTTTCATCTTCTCCCTCTCCTTTGATGCTCGTGGCACTCGGTAATGTCGATCGAGCTATCTTCCCTCCTTTTTCTTCCTCCTTTACTGTAGTTGCTGCTTCCCCAACTTCTTCCTCTCCTTCTTCCTCTACCTCACCCTCTTGCTCTCTCACATTCCCCCTTCTCTCTCGTGCACTCGATTGCTCTATGTGTGCATGAGGTTGAATGGGAGCAGACGAGGAATAAACCTCATCTTAATGCTCTCATGAGTGGTACGGTCTCGCTTGAACGACACCTGCACAATAGGTGTCGTTACTAACGAAGTTAAATTTTAATTTTTTTAATTATTATTATTATCTTCCCTCATAAAAACTTTGTACTCAAAATTTAATTTATAGAAATATATTTCATACTTTAACTAAAAAAGGTGGGGATATATTTCTCTTATTTCTGAGTCCCCCAAGTGGCATCTTTTTCGGTCCCGTGCTTCTATAATACATGAACAAAATGAATCTCTTTAAGCTTGAGTTGCTTCACATCATTATCTATAATTCTTTCTGGCTCATCCACAAATGTCAGCTCAGGTTGAATATCTATGGGATCAGTAACAAACTTGCTAGCTTTCTCAGCAATATACTTCCATAGTAAAGAGATATGAAATACATTTTGTACCCCGTAAATATGTACCGGTAGTGCAAGCCTGTATGCTACTTTTGCTAATCTTCCCCATGATTTCATACCGACCAACATATCATGGACACAACTTCCCAGACTTTCCAAACTGCTTAACACCCTTCATCAGACTGACATTCAGAAAAACAAATTCTCCTACTTTAAATTGTACTGGCCGGTGCTTAACATCATAGTACTTTGTGTGTCTATCTTGGATTGCTCTTAGTTTTAGTTGTTTCATCAACTAAATCAACACCAATTAATTTTCTTTCACTAGTTTCTGCCCAACAAAGAGGTGTCTTGCATTTTTATCCATAAATAACTTCATAAAGAGCCATACCAATATTGATATGGAAACTATTATTGTAGGAAAACTCTATCAAAGGTATGTGCATTTCCTAGTTTCTACCAAAATCAAGAACACAAAGTCAAAGTAGGTTTATTGTGATGCCTTCACTGCTAATGATATGCCCAAAAATTCTATGATTCTCAATCAAAATTCATACTTTGATAACTTAGCTTACAATTGGTTCTTCTTCAGTGTCTGCAGAACAATGCGAAGATGATCTGCGTGATAAATCTCATCACTGGAATAGATTAATTTGTCGTCAATGACGACTATCACAAATTTATCCAAAAATGGTTTGATGATTCTGTTCATCAGATCCATAAAGATTGCAGATGCATTTAACAACCCAAAAGGCATTAAAAAAACTCATAATGCCCATATCTGATGCTGAAAGCTGTCTTTGCTATATCATCCTTCTTAATTCTCAATTAGTGCTAACCCAAGCACAGATCAATCTCGGAAAACACCAAAGCCCCTTCTAATTGATCAAAAAGATCATCGATCCTTGACAAATGATACTTGTTCTTGATTGTGAGCACTTTTAATTCTTGGTAATCAATGCATAGCCTTAAGCTCCCATCTTTCTTAACAAAAAAACACTAGAGCTCGCCAAATGAAAGTACTTGGCTTGATGAATCCATTCTCTAATAAGTCCTGCAGTTGGCTCTTTAATTCTTGTAGCTCCTTGATTGTAATTCTATAAGGCACTGGTTCTAAGAACATATCTGGGTACTCCTTCACCATCGATGTCTTCTAACTTCTTTGGTTCATCTGCAATATTAATGACTTGAGCTAAGAAGCCTTGATACCCCTTTGCTAACAATTTGCATGCTTTTAAATTGGATTTTATCATAGGCAAAACTCCTCTATCTCCCACAAACTTGATTTTTTCTTCTTCTGTGATACTGAATTTAACTATATTTTTAGAGCAATCAATAGTTGTGAAGTGATTAGATAACCAATCAATACCTAGGATCACTTTGAACTCGGTAAGTGGTAGCAGCACCAAATTCGCCTTAAACCTTCTATCGCAGGTTCACACAACTTCTATCGGCCATCATGCAAGCATTAAGTGGAAAAACTGATAAGACATCTACAATTCTGAATGCTTTCAATCCTTCAGAGATAAATGAATGTGATGCCCCAATATCAAATAAAGTTTGAACTAATTTATTTCGATAGATATAAAACCTATAATAAGGAAATAAATAAAACTCTCACAATATAAATAAAGATTGGATAAATCCTTTGAAATAAATAAATATTTGTAATGATGTTAGGTGAATCATTTGCTTCAT
>NEWO01000102.1:310339-334674 GCA_003013225.1 Phalaenopsis aphrodite
CAATTCTGAATGCTTTCAATCCTTCAGAGATAAATAAATGTGATGCCCCAATATCAAATAAAGTTTGAACTAATTTATTTGGATAAATATAAAACCTATAATAAGGAAATAAATAAAAGTCTCACAATATAAATAAAGAGTGGATAGATCCGTTGAAATAAATAAATATCTGTAATGATGTTAGGTGAATCATTTGCTTCATGCTGAGTAAATGCATATTCTCGAGGCTGCCTTGACAAGTTTGACTCAGAGCTGGAGCTGATCCTGACGACTCAACTGCCCTCTGCTTGTCGAAAGTTCTCGGAGTAGGTGGAGCCCTAACTCTAGCATCAGCCTGAGGTCTCTTGCCTAAGTTAGGGCACGATCTCACCATATGTCCAGACTGATGGCACCAAAAACTGGTGTTGGTGCTTGATATGCATTCTCTTCTATGTTCTTTTTCACACTTGACATAGGTGGTCATGCTGCTGCTGTTGCCAGTGCCACTACTAGTACCACTGCTAAAGGTCAGAGCTTCTTCATGCTGGACTGCCATTGACCTGTCATCTCTTCTCATGTTTTGGAATAGCTACGCCATTGTGTAGCTAGTAAATTAATCTCTATTCCCCTTGCCCTCTCCACCAGAATCAAATGATCTTAATGCCAATAGGGATTAAAGACTTTCTAATGATATTCTTCAATCTAGAGATAAACCTGTGATACTTTTCCTTGATATTGAGGATTAAATGAGGTGCATAGTTGGACAACATCGTGAACTCGGCCTCATACCCTTTGATGGATTGTTCACCCCTACGTGAGCTTGATGAAACCTGTGAAACTTAAGAGAATTGCTTGGGGAGAAGTTTAAGATAAATATTTTTACTTTTGTTTAAGATTTGTCTTGTAAACTTGTTTTTTTTATATATGATGTTTTGTTTTGTTATCTCCATGATTTCTGAGTAGTTTTCTTCACTTTCTCATTGTAATAAGAAGTAATGATGTGTGAAATTAGAATGTTTTAAAGATTTCTTTTATTCAAGTGATAGTATTTTCACCGGTTCTTTATTTATTTTATAAACTGGTCATTTGTGATGTTAAAACTCGTTGCGAAATATAATAACTCGAGGGGCTATGATTTCACCGAGTAGTGAGTACCACACTAAACCTTGTAGGAAGAGGATGCCGAATCCAAGATGAGTGCAAATAGATAGGGAGATAAGTTTTGATGAACGTAGAATTTGTGTTTCAGGCTAGATCTTTTACTAATTTGGTGTTGGAACTAAGAGTCCCTAGTAGATCCTATAGAGATGACACATTGGGTAATCTTGAAGTGAGAGACTAGAATCTATTCAGCACTACCACACAAGCTGAAACTAACTTTAGATTAGCCAATGTTTTTTATGCTCGTAAGGGGTAAATAACAGGTAAACTCTTATTTGTCACAATACCTCATTTTTATCTTTAATCATTAGATTCCCACACTAATTTACACTCTTTGCAAGGGAAAAGATTTTTTATTAAAATCGTTCTTTTTTTCACATTTTTAACTTACAAACATTGTATTTACTTTTAATAAAGTAGCCACTTGAGTTGCACCCTTTTACAAAATGTTCGATATTATTCTCCTGCAAATTTAGTTTACAGTTTATGTAAAAATATTTCTTAGTAAAATCTTTATTTTCCTTGTGGGTTCGATACGGAAGTTTTTAAAGAAAACCCTATATTACTTGAAACGATACGTATATTTGCGTAATACCCCTAGTGTTTAAGTCATTTTATTAACTTTACATAATATTCTATTTTGCACATTAACTGCTAAATATAAATCTGGTCAACATTTTAGCTATATTTTTGGACTTAAATAATTATGTGATTGCGGGTCGGGTCATGATCCTCCTCTGCTGAGGATAAGATAAACCATCAATGATTTTTTCTACTCTCAATAACCAATTCTCTGCCTTAATTGAACCTCTTATCCTAAAATTAATGGTGGAGCAGCTTTAGATATTTATCCATTTGAGTTGTTCCACTACCACTAACATGGATTTGAGATTCCTGAATGAGTTGTATAACTGCGGCCATCATCTGAGTAAAAGCCTCCATGGGGATGCTAGCACCACTGGATGGAGGATCAATATGTCCTAGAAGCACTCGATCTTGATGATCAACACCTCTTACCTCTATTATTTCCATCTGTATCCTCTAGATCATAATCATTTATCTGAGATAACTAAATTTTGCATTATTAACATAACATTTGATTACTTTTTAATTTTCTTAATGATTATTTCTGATTTTCCTAATGACTCTTTAATGCCCTTAATCGAGCCTGAGACCACTCGTGTCACGACCCGACCTTAGAACTTGGAATTACGAAGGAGAAAACTGATGATCGAATGGAGAAAGCCTATTTAGCAGTTTCATTTCTTAACAAAAAAAAAAATCCATTGCACAAAAGAGCCATTCTATTTAAAAAACTTATATTTACAATGCATCGTTAATATTTAAATATTTACATTTTAAAAAAATAAACTAAACTCAATACCTATCAACTTGTAGTCCACGGCGTCTATACACGTACTTCCTAAGGTTCATCTAATTTACAATTTGTTTCTTGTAAAAATATTAGCAACTATGATTTGATTTAAGATTACTTTGCTGATAAATGTTTTGAAATTACAATAATTTTCATTTTAAAATGTTTTGCAAAAAACAGTAAAAGTAAAAAGCTGTGCAATAAAATAGAGCAGTAAATAAAATAATTTCATTGTCTTTCATTTATTAAGGTTATACTTTTCATAATTAGGAGTCAATGTCCGAATGTATACTTTTGACAACCAATTCATTTTCATTTTTGTGCACGGACACATTGCATTCTCTTGCTAGTATCATCCATAAGTGACTTTCATATGCATACATATATCATATTTTATTTATTTTTATCTTTTATTTAAAAATTAAAAGAAAACGTATATTTAACATTTAAAATCAAACATGTACTTTTGTATTTAAAAATAAAAGTTGGAAATTCTAAATAAATATAACTATTGTAAAATAAAATACATTTTCCCATCTCAACTGTGTCATTTGCTATCATTTTCATTAGGCTAATTTAGTCCTTAAGTGCACCTATAATAATAATTTAAATGTAATTAAATTATTGTTTAGTGCTAATATTCTCTCCTATTGCTTCTACATTTTCTATCATTAGTTTCATAAATTTTTTATTTAATTAGCCATTTCCTTATATATATATATATATTTAAAAAAAGCCAAAGGGAAATTATATTAAAGAGAAAAAGGTACAAATAGGTTTAATGAGTGGGCCCAAATAGACAATCAACCCACATGGTACAACACAAAAAAAGAAAAAAGAAAAATTAAAAACCCTAAAGAAGATGGTACATATAAGATCAATTGGCTCGACCCAATTTAGTTATACATCTGCCTCTAGTTTTTGGAAGGGAATCAGCTAACAAATTTGTCAGATGCGTACGATTGTCCGAAGTAACCAAAATATCATCCTTTAGATTTCTTAACTCAAGTAGATCTCCATTTTTGTTCTTTCTCCTGGAAGTGTAGACCTGTCATTCCTCATCCGAAGGTTGTTGCTCATTCAGATGAAATGATAGTTCTGTAATACAAAGATTGCCAACAGTTGTGCTCACAAAATGTTCAAATGTATGTGAGGTAAGAGTCGTCTCTTCTACCCCTGATACTTCCTGAAGATGGGGAGCTACAAGCTCTCCTGATTATCTGTCTATGTAGATAGGGGGTCCCTCAGTACTGTTTTCAATAGGGTTTGAAAGTGTATGTTGCTCTACAAGACCATCCAGCTTCTCATCGATCACACAAACATTATTTTCAATGGGAGGGTCCATAGGGACAATAGAATCAGACGTCAAATCTCGTCCTGTGGTAGTTTTCTCTTCAGGTGGAACATATATATCCTTAGATCCATCTTTATTCACTTGATCTTCAGATTTCAAATTAGGATGAAGCTTATGATATTTATCAAGTGTATGTCCAAACATCTTACAATGAGAACAATAAAGAAGTTTATGCTCCATGATGATTTGTTGCCAATATCCATTATGAGTTGTGCCCAACCAGACTTCAGTAATATCAGGTAAAATAATATCTCTTTCCACAAATATTCTTGCCACAGAAGCTCTGGTAAGGTTGAAAGTGGGTAGATCTAGCTTCATAGAGTCCCCAAGTATGACAATAATAGAGTAAAGAACCTGATGATAAAAAAGTGAAGCTTGAGACCGGGTAGACTAAACCATATCAGTACAGTAGGAGGTTCATGATTGGGGTCAAAATTCGGCGACCACTTGAGTAGTTTCATTAGTTTGTCAGCAATGTTAAGATATTTTTTTGGAGAAAATCTGAGTGTAGTCTTCAGACACAGTTAACTAAATCAATACATGTCTCTCATCAATGAGCCCTACCTTCCACTTTCCTGCTAATTTGAGATCATCAAANAGGTTGAAAGTGGGTAGATCTAGCTTCATAGAGTCCCCAAGTATGACACTAATAGAGTAAAAAACCCGATGATAAAAAAAGTGAAGCTTGAGACCGGGTAGACTAAACTGTATCAGTACAGTAGGAGGTTCATGATGGGGTCAAAATTCGGCGACCACTTGAGTAGTTTCATTAATTTGTCAGCAATGTTAAGATATTTTTTTGGAGAAAATCTGAGTGTATTCTTTAGACACAGTTAACTAAATCAATACATGTCTCCCATCAATGAGCCATACCTTCCACCTTCCTGCTAATTTGAGATCATCAAAATTTTTGATAATAATTTCCATAGGTGGGTGTTCCCACTGAAATTTTCCAATAAGACCAAACTTGAATTTGCCAGTTAGGGTTGAAATTTCTAATTCAGAGAAAAAAAGTGACGTCTTCCCACTTTTCCTACTTGCATTCTTAATAAAGGGACAATCATTTGTACCATCACGATACTCCTTATAACTTGAGTGGAAGACAACCGTCGTCTCCTTTTAAGGATTACCCACCACTTGGGCAAATGAGGCTTTGTCAGGTTCCACCGAAGAAGAAGGAAACTCAATCACAACAGTAAGGAGAAGCCCTGCCAAGTCGGGCTGAGGGCAAAAACGACAAGCAGTAGAGGTCGGGGCAAAGCTGCGCAGAAGACACGAACCGGATGTCGAAGCCGCCGCGACAGTCTCAGCAAACCGCAGCTCAACAAGGCAGAAGACACGAACCACAAAAGTGGCGCGGAGGATTCGACGAAACCACAGAAGCTGGAAGACGTCGCGGTTTCGTTGCTGGGCATGAAGGAGGAAACGAAGACGAAACCGAAGCCCTGCGTTGTTGGGCGTGAAGGATGAGATGACAATCGCAGAGGAGATTGACAAGTGCATAGTCCTTCATCGTCGAGTACGAGTACTTCGTCTTATCGAGCATGGATTGAAAGTCTAAGATTCAAACCAGGGTTTCTCGGGCGAAACCCTGACAGAGTAGTTCGCCACCGATATTATATATATATATATATATATATATATATATATATATATATATATAAGCACACACACACACACATATGTACATGTATTAGCTAAATATGTATACATAAATATATATGAATATCCAATTTAATTTTTATGTTAAACCTTCAAAAATTTTCCTTTTTGTGTACCTAACTTAATAACAACTTATTTATAAATAAGTTTTAAATGGGAATTATTAATTTTCTTTTTAACATTACTTAATAAGGAATATATTAGTTAATTTTTACGGTTTAACATTATACATGAAGTTTTTCTCTCCTTTTTTTCTGCGTTAGCTTCCTCGCCAATCATCTGTAATTGCAACATTTAATATTAGGATTTTTTGAACAGGTAAATTAATTAGGATTTATAATCCTAATATAATAATAAATAAATATTTAACATTTCATAATTTAATTTAAATCAATTAAAATTAATACTTCAACTCAGGTTAGCCTTTGCCTTCCCCTACTAAACGAAGCGAGCCTCGTTCGTTTTAAATCTCTCGCTCGTAGAGCTCCCCCGACCCTTCCTCTCCGAGCTCTCGGCCGATCTTCTATAGGCCACTCAAGTCCTCTTCCCTTCCTCTGCGAGACGCTCGACACGGAGAGCCCCCTTCCTCCTTCCTCTGCGAGTCACTTCATGATAGGGCTCTGAAGCTGCGATTGAAGTTATCTAGTCTTTTTTGCCCGGGTGAGTTGTTCGAGCCTTCCAGGTACTCAATCGAGTTCCCCATTCTTTTCCCTCCTTTCCTTCGATGTCCGTGACACTCGACAGAGATGCTCGACCTATATTTCCTTCAATTATATAATGAAAATGGAAGGAAATGATCGCAACATGCGAGTTGCTCGTCTCCTTGTCTTTTTTTCTTCTCCCTTTACCGTTGTTGCTGCTTTCTCAACTTTTTCCTATACCTCACTCTCGCTTTCTCACATTTCCCTTGTCTCTCTCGCATACTCTTTCGCTCTCTACGTGCATGAGGTCGAATGAGAGCAGACGAGGAGTAAACCCGTCTTAATGCTCTCATGAGCGGTGCAGTCTCGCTCGAACGACAAATGCACCGTAGGTGACGTTACCAACGAAATTAAATTTTAATTGTTTTATTCTTATTATATCACCGACACTAACCCCATCCTAATGACCTGAGAGATCTACAGTGTATCACTAAAAGATGACAATGTCAAGCAAAATATATTTTAAAGGTTGATCTTACGTATGGTTTAGATAATGTATGTCTTAGTTTCAAAATATGTTTTAAAACATGATGGATAATAATATTAAAAAAATATTCTTTTTATTTTAAAATAAATCATAAGTGACATGTTAAATCTCTTGGGTTCTAGCATTATTACGCACGTGTTGATCACAGTGCGATAATTCGTTCGCATTTCTCTGAGATATACTCACGAGTAATGCTCATTAAAGCTTTGTGACAAGTATCAGGTCACACATCATACAAAATATGATTGGCCATCAAAAGCTAACTAGACAAGCATGATGCAAAAATGGTGATTTAGCATAAATTCAAAAGAACCATAAATCCTGGGTATACAATGCTATAAATATAACATTAACAGTAAATGCATTTGGTCAAGAAGAAATAATATTTTCAAAAATATAAGAATATGAGTACTCACCTCAATGGTGATTTATTCGTTCTTTGATTTGCCTTGAACTTGTCTCTTCTAAAATTGATGCTTATAATAAACATGATATTCATATTACTCAAATTTAATTTAATCATACTATTTTAATTAACTATTAACTTTATATTATTTAAGTATTAATTTCTATCACTTTACCTTATGCAATCCTACTTAACATTAATTTGCTTTTCTATATATATAAATATCTATATATATATATATATAATTAACTTTATATTATTTAAGTATTAATTTCTATCACTTTACCTTATGCAATCCTACTTAACATTAATTTGCTTTTCTATATATATAAATATATAGATAAAATTTATTAAATAAATTATAATATAAACCCAAACTTTCCTTTTAGAGCTTGTTCAGATCAATCTCCATCCTCCTTTAGCTTGCACACTTCGCCTACTTCTTCCCCCTCTAAGCTGAAACTCTATTTGTTTGAATCCTGATTCAATAATACATTTCATTAACATTAATTACTTAAACATTCACTCTCTCTCACACATGCATTTTGACATCGATGCCTCTGCTAGGGTTTACGCCCGCGGCGTCTTCATGGCGACCCGAGTAGCCCTCGCTATCTCTTCGCCGGATCGAAATCGCAGCCTACTCCATCATACTTCATCTTCTGCTCGACTTTGTCATTTCCTTCGTCGCGCTTCGTCTGCCTCGAATTCGTCTGCTCGACTCCGTTTGCTTCGACGTCGCCTCCCTCGGCTTCGCTGCTGCGTCGTTTCCTCGTCCTTCGTCGTGCCTTGACGAAATCGCAGCCTTGTCTATGACACTTCTTCGTCTAGTCTGATACCCCGCATCGAACCTGCTCGCGTTGTTCGTAGGCGGCAATTTTGCTCTCCTATTTCTAGCGTCCAGCGGCTCCCTAGCTGCTTTGGAGATGACATCCACGATTCTCTCTTATGTCACTGCACTTGCTGGCGACATTTCTATTACTAGTGCTTCTCTTTCAGGTTCAGAGTCTGATTTTCATATTGGCAAGTCCAACAATGTTTCTCAATCTTTTCACGATGCTCTTGAAGGTGGTGGCGAGCATACCTTCATAAAAAAATTAGGAAAAAAATAGTAAACCTGCTCTTATTCTCACAGAGGTTGAAACCAGCACTCTCGCGTCCTCATGACGCTTTGCTCTAGTGGGGAAATTTCTGTATGGTCACCCAAAACTAGAGATCATTCGAAAAGATTTTGAGGCTATGAAGCTATTGGGCAGTTGAAATATTGGTTTACTTGACGGTCGACACATATTGATTCAGTTGTCTCATGATGTTGATTACACTCGCATCTTTTCTCGAAAAGTTATCAAGATCAACAACCGTTATATGAAAATTCTGAATTGGACTGCTGGTTTCGATCTAAAAGCGGAGTCCCCTATCATTCCAGTCTGGATTAAATTCCTGGGGTTAAAATTACATCTATTCTATTTGGAAACTCTCTACTTCTTAGCAACTGATTACGGTAAGTCTCTCAAAGTTGATAGTCCTACGCTTGCTGTCACCAGACCCTCTGTGGCTTGTGTGTTAGTTGAGAGGGATATCACCAAACTAGCTCCGGATGAGGTGTGGATTAGAAACACTCACAACGGGTATTGGCAAAAGGTGGAAATCGAATCACACCCTCCTTATTGCTCTCATTGTAGTATGTTTGGCCACAGCTATACTATTTGCTATCGTTTGCATCCTCATCTAAGGCCGAATATTGCTAAAGAACAATCACCTATTATCCCTGATGAGAAGATGCAACCCGATCCTCTTCCAAACACCACAGTTCCGGAAGAAGAACAACGTACTACAACTACAAATCCAGTTGTGCTTATACCATTAACTGTTATTGAAGAAGACTCACATACATGTCAAGAAACACGGGAGGGCTCTTTTGATCTAACAACATATCAGCCGGTACAACATGTAGTTGCTTCTAATGTTCAACAATCTGCATATCTCCAACACACTTTAGAACAAAATCAGGTGAGTCAATCCTCGGAAGAGGAATGACAAGTCTATTCCTGGAGGAAGAGAAAGAATGGAAGCCGACTTCAACTCAGGAACATTTTAGATGATACATTGGTTACTATTGGCAATGACAATCATCTTACCAACTTATTAACTTGCTCCTTTCCCAGAATCAGAGGCAGAGACAAAACTAACTTGCGTTGTTCTCTAGCCACCTGATACTATGTATTTCAACATTTTTGAACATTTTCTTTATGTCTCTATTGTACTTTTCTGTATTTTCTAGTTTTGGAACCCCTTGTGGTTTTGGTGTTGGCAGGGTGCCATGTTTGGGTGCTCCAACACATTGTATCTGTATATATATATATATATATTTATGAAAACCCAAAAAAGCTAATATATTAAATAGAAAGAAAGATATAAATATAATGTGTGGGAGGGCCCAAGCATGACACCCTGCCCATACAAAAACCACAAATGATTCTAAAACTATGAAAAACAGAAAAATATAATAGGTACTTATAAAAGTTTAACAATGCTGAAATATATAAAATCAGATGGCTAGAGAGACCAAATTTGGTTTTGCCTCTGCCTCTAGTTCTTGGGAAGGAGCAAGCTAATAAGCTGGTAAGATGATCGCCATTGTCAGTAGTAACCAATGTATCATCCAATATGTTCCCGAGCTAGAGTTTGTCTCCATTTTTCTTCTTCCTGGAATAGACCTGTCATTCTTCATCTGAAGAACCAGTCTAATGGGGTGGTAGATCTGAAGACGTAGGAATGCCAACCGTAGTACCCACAATAGGTTCTAGTATATGTGAAGTATGAGTTGTCGCTACACCGGATACTTCCTGAAGAAGGGGAGCTACGAGCCTCTCCTAATTATCAACCTGAACACTATCATTTGTAGGTAATAGTCCATCGATATTGTTTTCTATGGGGTTTGAAGGTGTCATCATTACATCACTCACGGTAACAGTAGCAACAATGTCATGGGGTGGGGGTTCTCAGGGGCAACAGACACCTCCTGTCTGGTAGTATCCTCCCCAGGTGAAACTAAAATGTCCATAGCAGTGGGGTTAGACCCATCCTTATTCATTGGAACCTTAGATTTCAAAATTGGATGAAACTTGTGGCATTTATTAAGGACATGACCAAATATCTTATAGTTGGTACAATATGAGGGTCTGTGCTCCATGACGATTTGTTGTCAATAACCATTATGGATTGTGCCTAGCCAGACTTCAGTAACATCTTTTTCCACAAGAATTATGGTCACCGAGGGTCTGGTTCGGTTGAAAGTAGGCAGATCTAACTTCGAAAGATCCCCAATGATGACCCCAATAGAGTAGAGAACTTGATGGAGAAAATTCTGGTGCAGTCTTCAGCCACTGTTAGTTGGATCAACACATGTCTCCCATCTATGAGTCTCACTTTTCACTTGTCTACTAGCTTAAGATCATCAACACTCTGTCTGATAACATCGATAGGAGGGTGTCTCTACTTAAATTTTTTAATAAGAGCAAACTTGAATTTTTTCGTCAGGGTAGAAATTTCTGATTCAGAGAGAAAGATTGCTTTTTTTCCTTCTTTCCTACTTCCCTTCTTAACAAAAGGAGAATCATCTGTACCATCACAACATTTTTTATAGCTTAAGGGGAATACCACCACAGATTCCGTCTGAAGGTTACCCACCACGTGGGCAAATATGAAATATATATATATATGTGTACACAACTTTTTTATTAATTAACCTAATTAAATTCTTAAACTTACCTTTTAAATTTCGACTTCTTGTTCTTCTCCCACTCTCAATCTTGCCTCTACCTCCACTCTCATTTCTAGACCGATTTGCTTCCTCTCCCTCTCTTCGGCTCTCTTAAGTAGACGAAACGTGATGTCACAATACCAATATGGTTTTGTGTTTGGAATCACAATGAATTCTTGCAATGGGGTTATGCTGTTGTTATGTTTGAATTATTCTTGAAATTGCGGACTTACGACTAACAGATACATATAAGGGCATAACAAATTTTTTTAGAAAACTTGCAACATGACGAATCATTCAAATAAATACACTGTTTCACCATCATCAACTCTCTAACAATAATACGTAGTTGCCCCCAAACAGACCTTTAGTGGGGTGGTGGTTGTGGAATGATAAGATGCGGTCGACGATGTTTGGAAGTTGATGTGTTAAAATCTGCTGGTGGGCGGCAGATTTAGGCTATATGGCGGTTGTCCTAGCTGAAAACAGTGAAACGAACTAATGTGGGGCTCTGGGGAGGACCGGCCGATCCTCATGGGAGGAGAACTGCCGACTCCTCTTTCCCCCTTTCCTTTTTCCATTCTTTTCCCCTTCCATTCCCTCCTTTCCTTTTTCCCTTCTTTCCTTTTGTCCTTCTTTCCTTTTCTTCACTTGCACTCTTTTCTTATTTTCCTTCCTAGGCCTCCTTTATAAATTTAATTCCCTTCCTAAAATATGAATCCTGATTTTATTTTATTATCCTTGCTTATTTTAAAAGCTTTTCCTAAAATCTGAAATCTCTTTTTTCCCTTCAAACCTATTTTAAAAGCCTTTCCAATGCTCTGAAATCCTTTTATTCTCCTTTTTTATTTCGAAACTCTTTCCAATATTTGAAATCCTTTCTAAAATAGGTCAAAACTCTGTATAAATATGTGGGAATGTGCTTAGAGTTAGAGGATCTTATTTTAATATTTGAATTCAGGTTTTAGTCTTGATATTTTCTCTTTGGAGGGATGTATTCAACGTCAAGGTAGTGCTCCGGCTGTCCCTAGTCCGAGGTGATGATCGTCTCTACTATTCCGGGTGGCGCTCCGACTATAGGTAGACCATGCCAAGATATTTATCTATCCTTCCACCCTTCCTACTACTGCCACCCGCTTCCGAGCCCTACACCTGGCCAACACACCTCTTCCCCAACAACCGTTGGCTACTGTCCTACCTCCAACGTGTTGCCAGTTTTCTCCCAGTAAGGACACAACTCCCCATACTCCATCCCAACACTCAGTCGCCCTTCCTGAACAACCCAATTTTGCTGTCCACCTTCCCAGAATTTCTCCCAGCACTCAGCCGACCCACTTCCAGCAGTCTACCTTGTTGTCCAGGCTTTCCCCATCGTTGCAAGCACTTTCTCGCTCGTTGTCCACCCTCTGAAAGTGCTGACGAGCCTTCCCCGTGACACCAAAAATATGTTGGATTTCTTATATGTATTTTTACTCATTTTTGGTGATATTGCACTTTAAATGAATATATTTTCATGTTTGGTTGCATGTATGATGATTTTAAGTGTTTGGAGCCAAAGGAAACAAAAAGGGAACGAATTTGGAGCAAAAAGAGACAAAGTGAAAAAAACTGCCTACTGATGCCGACGACGCCCATTTCCAGAGAGTATGAGATGATTTGAATGATTGAGCGTCGTCGACGCCCGAAGCCGACTTATGCCCAAATTCAATGTAGCTAGACAGATTTTAAAGGGGTGCTTGGGAAATCTCTTGGGGAATTTGTTCTAAACAAATTTAAACTACTTTTGGTGCCCGAATTCAGCGGTGTGAGTGTAGGGGAGTATGTTTCATCTTGTTTGGAGAGTGTGAGAGAGTTAGGGTTTGTGTTGGATTCCTCTCTAAGGAGTGTAGGAGGAGCAGGAAAGTGAGAGATTTCTTCTCCCTTATTCATCTAAAAAAGGAATTGTGTGGAGTTGTAAAGAGAGAAGAGAATTCAAAGGAGTTTCAAGGGATTTGATTGGGAATGAACTTGATATAATTTTATTTACTTCTTATGTTTGTATGACGTTGCTTTTAAATATAAAATCCTTGTTTTGTCGTATGTTCCTCATGAATTATGAGTAAATTTCTTTGTCTTTCTCCTTGCAATGAGATGTGGTGATGTGATGATTTAGATTGGTTGTGTCAATTTCATGTCGAAATATTGTGATGATTTTACACTTAGTGTTTTATTTACTTTTCGATATAACCAATTAAATTGTTAAGATTTGTTGTGAATCATATGATTTGAAAGGGCTATGTATTCTACAACAATAGTGAAAATCACATTCAAATCTCATGGATGGTAAAGTTAATGGGGGTTGAATGCAAATAAATAGGGAAATATATTTTATTGGGCGTAGAATTGGAGATTTTAGAGTTACATGCTAAAATCCTCAATTTAGTCATTGTGTTTGTAAACTAAAGCAAGAGCTAGTCTTCAGGGGAAGGGAAGTGGGAGCTCTGGAGTGACAGCCAGTATCCTCCTAGCCTAGCTATTGATTTAGGAGATAAACCTAGGATTAGTCAATATTCTTTATAACACTCGAAAGAGGGTAAAGACAATGATTGTTCTTATTTGACTTAACACAATATCCTATTAATCTTTATCTTTCACTCACCACAACATCATTGTAAGGGGGAGGACGTCTTCTCCATATTTGAAACTTGCAAAACAAAACTTGGTTTGACGTTAGATAACTTGCTTAGAAGCTTAGTTAGTACTTTAATGAACTTGAATATTTAATCGCCTTTATACTGTTAGTGACTTTAATATTTTTAGTACGTGCATTGTGAAGTAGATATTGGCTTTCTGCACTACGTTTTGCATTTTAAAGTTCCATTGTATTCCCTGTGGGATCGATAATCAAGACTCCACTAGAGCCCTGTATTACTTGAGCGGTACGTATATTTGCGTTCATAACTACGACAAAAGAGAAGATATAAAAATTAAATTAGAAACCGAGCATTTAGAAAGTCGCGGCCACCCCGTTGTTGCCCCACCTTCACAGCTTGCTACCCCACCTTCCAACCTACCTCCCAGCCGCCCAACAAACCTTCCTGCCACCTTAACCTGCTTCCTCCATCCTTTAGTTCACCTTTCAATCTCTGTCGGCCCCTCTCCCGCATTCAAGCTTGCTGCCCCGAGCTTTTGGATCCACTGGGCCAACCTCCACTGCCCTGGGGACATACTTTCGAGGTGTTAGCTTGTGTTTTTGTGTTTGTTTCTCATTTATTTCATGTTTTGAAGAGTCGTTGTAACCGATTTTAATTTCAATAATAATACTTGTTTCTTTGTGGTTTGGCCTTTAGGCTCCAATATCACAAACGACATAGTGACCCGATTTGGATGTCGAGGTGGTTCACCACTTTTTCCTATACAAGTTACAAACACACTATTTGTAATAGAAAAATGATACAACACTTCATGCGGCAGAACCAAGAGATTAAAATCTCCATAGCACTCAAAACAAAGTAAAAGTCCCTTCAATCAGAAGATAAGAACTTATAAGCCTCTTTAAGTAAATGCCCAATTTAGAAATTAGAAGATAGGAAATGAAAATATAGAAATAGGAAATAAATCAAAAAGAAAGGAAATATGTTGAAAATAAGGAAATTTGGGCAGCATTCTGCAGGTTTACAAACTCCCGCAATTGTGGGATCGCGATAGTGCAGCAAATTGCAGTTCTCGGTTCCCTCCTGCTACACTTTACATCTAGGAACTCTTTTGGATGTTCTCCCGTATTTTTATGCAACAAAATAATCTGTTGTTATAGCGTTTGATGTAGCCTTGATGGTTATGGTTACTCTTTGCAAAATGGCAATATTGAACTTGTTGCTCTTTAATATTTATGACCCCTCTTAGGCAATAACTTTCACGTCAACTGTTTTTTTTGGTTGCATGAATGCACAAGAACTTCCATAGGAGATATTTTGGTGTGCCTGGGTAGTTTGGGCATTAATTTGGATGACCTGTGGATTAATGGATAGAAGGATCTTGAAATGCCCTTCCAAGCTGCATTACTTGTTGGTTTTGATGGCATGATAACCTTTATTTTTCCCTAGAATGACTGATATAGATCATGTAGTCATTGATAACCATATAGAGCCATTGTGCTGCTCTTTTTTTTTTCTCTTTTTTACAAGCTAGATAGATCTAATAACTGAAATAAATAATAATAATAATAAAACTAATAATTATCATCATCATCCAATAGGCACTTAAGGGGTAACCGTCTTTAGGAATTGCATTACCCATTCTAACCAACAGAAACAGAGAATGAGTGGGAGCGGAAATCGGAGAAGAAGGAAAAAGAAGTAGAGGAAGGAAAGGGTGAAGGAGAGGAAACACTCTTATCGGAAGAAGAATTAGAAGGCGAGCGAGTTGGTGATTGAAGGAAGGAGAGGCGCTCGTTTCCTCAGGAGGCAGTGTCGAGTGTGACGCTTTGCGTCGAGGCCGAAGGAGGAGGAGACGCTGTCCTAATCGAAGAAAGGATGAGGTAGGTGATCGTCTCACATGTACGATATTGGAGTCGAGCTAAGTTTGAAGGAAGAAGGAAGAAGGAAGGGAAGATGCTCGCGTTTTGTCATGCTTGGTTCGATGTCTCATCAAAGAGGTTGAAGGAGATGGGATCCATAGTAATCTGTTGTGCGCTGGAAGAAGAGGAGAAGAGAAGGAAGGAGGAGCGAGCCTTACGTGCATACGAGAAGGGTAGCCCATCGAAGTATAAAGGAATGTTAGGGTTTGGTTAGATTATTTATTGAATTTAATATATATATATATATATATATATACACACACACTATGTCACTGCACTTGTCGGCGACATTCCTATTCTTACTCGTGCTTCTCTTTCAGGTTCAGAGTCTGGTTTTCATATTTGCAAGTCCTGCAATGTTTTTCAATCTTTTCACGACATTCTTGAAGATGGTGGCGATCACACCTTCATAAAAAAATTAGGAAAAAAAATAGGAAGTCTGCTCTTATTCTCACAGAGGTTGAAACCAGTACTCTCGCGTCTTCCTGACGCTTTGCTATAGTGGGAAAATTTCTATAGGGTCACCAAAAACTGGAGATCATTCGGAAAGATTTTGAGGCTATGAAATTATTGGGCAGTTGAAATATTGGTTTACTTGACGGTCGACACATACTGATTCAGTTGTCTCATGATGTCGATTACACTCGCATCTTTTCTCAGAAAGTTATCAAGATTGACAACCATTATATGAAAATTCTGAAGTGGACTGTCGGTTTCGACCCAAAAGCGGAGTCCCTTATCATTCCAGTCTGGATTAAATTCCCGGGGTTAAAATTACATATATTCAGCTTGTAAATTCTCTACTTCTTAGCAACTGCTTACGGTATGCCTCTCAGAGTTGATAGTCCTACGCTTGCTGTCATCAAACTCTCTGTGGCTTGTGTGTTAGTTGAAAGAGATATCACTCAACAACTCCGAATGAGGTGTGGATTGGAACTACTCACAACGGGTAATGACAAAAATATTGAAATCGAACCACACCCTCCGTATTGCTCTCATTGTAGTATGTTTAACCACAACTCTACTATTTGCTATCGTTTGCATCCTTATCTAAGGCCGAATATCGCTAAAGAACAACCACCTAGTATTCCTGTTGAGAAGATGCAACCCGATCCTCTTCCCAATACCGCAGTTCCTGAAGAAGAACAACATACTAAAACTACAGATCCAGTTGTGCTTATACCACCCACTGTTATTGAAGAAGACTCACATGCATGTCAAGAAGCACGAGAGAGCTCTTTTGATCCAATAACAGATCAGCTGGTACAACATGTAGTTTCTTCTAATGTTCAACAATCTGCACATCTCCAACACACTTTAGAACAAAATCAGGTGAGTCAATCCTCGGAAGATGAATGACAAGTCTATTCCAGGAGGAAGAAAAAGAATGGAGGTCGACTCCAACTCGGGAACATTTTGGATGATACATTGGTTACTACTGTCAATGACAATTATCTTACCAACTTATTAGCTTGCTCCTTCCCTAGAACCAGAGGCAGAGGCAAAACCAAATTGGGTTGCTCTTTAGCCACCTGATACTATGTATTTCAATATTTTTAAACTTTCTTTGTCTCTAATGTACTTTTCTGTATTTTTTAGTTCCCCTTGTGATTTTGGTGTTAGCAGGGTGTCATGTTTGAGCCCTCCAACACATTGTATCTGTATCTTTCTCTCTGGTTAATATATTAGCCTTTTTGGGCTTTCTATAATATATATATATATCTGCCCCCGCGCGCGTGCACACATACACACACATATCTTTGTGTGTGCGTTTATATATGTAATACTAATAGGAAGTCGAATTGAATCATGACTCAAAATATATAAATTTTTGGCTTGGAAGGAGAAGTTGGTGAAGTGTGCGAGCTAAAAGAGGAGAGAGATTGATCTAAGCAAACTTTGGTATGGTGAGAGTTTGTGTGTTTATTTATATAAAATATTTTGCTAAATAAATAGATGCTATTAAGTATGATTTAATGAATTTAAATTGTAGTCAAAGAAAATTTTATTCAATGAATTAGGGCTTTGGTTGTGGTTAGGGCAAAATAAGTATGGTAAAAGGAGGTGATAGTAAAATGAAGTAATTATAGGATTAAACTTTTAAAAAGGTCATTTATGGCAAAGGTGATTTACTTTCTTATGTGCTAAATTGATGGTTTGTTTAATCAAGACTTTATTGTTGCTTCCAATATCTCTTTTTATAATTATATGTGTTGTAAGTTAAACGAATTATTGAAATGAATGAAATGAAATGATCAAAAGAAAAATTGGTTGTTCAATATCTTTAAAGGGAGGTAATTTAAATGAGATGAAATGTAGAAGCTTAAGTCATACAAGATTACCCCAGAGATGTGATGTATCTATGCACGAAAAAAAAATTTGAAAATAAATGTGTACTTTCGGGTGCAAAACATTTTGAGGGTACCTAAAGACAATTTTGAGGAGACTTTCGGGTTTTATGATAATCCTGATATGACTTTTTAAAGATGTTAAAAATGATAAATATTAAAATTGAAACGGGTATGGTTAGATTTTAAAATGAAAGTTTTCAGTATGATTAAATAATGTAACAATTTTTTTTTGTCTTTCACACAGCATTTGGATATTAATGTATAATATTATTAAAATGACTCACTAACTCATGTAAATTTGTTGTCTAAATTAATTATTTATTTTAGGTAAATCACTACATTGATATGTCTGATAGGAAAAATTTAGTTTACAGGAGGACGACTACGTTGATGGGTCTTTGTTGTGTTGTGGTTGTCGTCGTTGTACTGTTTACTTCTGAGTAGTGATATTTTTATTTGTTATTTGAGATGTTTATTTATAGATTATGTTGTTTTTGGATGATTTGAATTTCTATTTAGTGTAATTTGTGGTTTCTTAGCGGCTCTTTTATAAATTAGAAGTGATTAAAATCTGGGGAAAGTAAATAAAATGCTAATACCGCCCGGCCGCAGTTCTTGATTTGGTTAATTCTAAGCTATCGGTCTTGTTTGTGACAATAGAGATGTTTCATTGGAAAATATTTTTTCTTTATCAATGTAGGTCTCTATTATTATTGCTAAGCTATTTTGATTCATTTTGCTTGCTAGTTCTTGCAATCACTCTAATTCAGTAGCTTATTTTCTATTCTTCTTTTGGCAGATGGCAGCATTCAACATTCAGGAGGCTCTGATCTGGAAGGAAAAAATTGAATCTGTGATCGATCAGGTTGCCACAAATTGAAGGTCCCTTTTTTTGTTTTAGGTTTTAGCAAGTTAAATCTGTTCAAAAGCTATAAAAATGTTCCATTTGAGTAGAATATCAAACTATAATTTTTTTTTTGTTTTGTTTCGTCACTTGTCATCATCCTAATCATTAACTTTAGTTCCAACCATTTTAGATCAGTCTCACGAGTTCTTCATTCTTGTTGAGCGCTAATCAAAGTCTTTTATTGCCTCAGTTCTTTTGTACAAAATGGTTACGATTGTTTTATATTAGTGCGGAGAAATGGTTATTATATTTTTTAGAAAAGAATAGAGCAAGAATCGAAAAATGTTGCCCTTTTGTTGATGCAAGATATCTAATACCCGTACCCAGCATGCTGTACAGAACCCTTTTTGTTTTTGCATCCATAGTTTGAGAATTTCCTGAGTTTCAAAGTTTCCCTTCTTGTCTGCCATTTTTTTGATAGAATAACTAATCCCACTTCTGTTTCCAGCAGCAAGATTTAAACACTCCTAATGGAAATATGGCACATGTTTCATTTCTGACGAAACCTGGCATTACTGCTGATGAGAATGCTTCTTCATCTGACAGGGAAAGCCTGTAAAATAACTGATCTATAAAATCAATGAACAGATAATACAACAATCGTATATCTGATAATACTACCCTTTTTTTTTTTTTTGCATACAGGGCAAGTGCCGAGGATGAGGAGGTGACCAACCACACGATGATTCGCAGGACAACAATTGGCAATGGTATGTAAGGATTCTTTGTTTAGTTTGATTATGTAAGGATTCTTTGTTTAGTTTGATTAGTTCTATGTTTATTCTGTTGATGTTTTTGTGATGTGACATTATCATTTTTTTTTATGCATTGGGGATGTATGTTATGTTGCATGATTGTACTTTTCCCATTGCAGGTCCCCCCGAATCAGTGCTTGATTGGACAAGACAGAATGATTCTGTGTTAAATCAAAGTTCTTCAGATCAAGTATTTTCTAGAAAACATTGGCGTCTTGTCAGATGCCAAAATGGCAAGATTTTTTCTTCTTAACCAGTCCAAGTTTCAAACAATAGAATAAGTTTGCTTATTATTTCTTAAAAAATTATGCAGGTCTTCGCATTTTTGAAGAGCTTTCAGTTGCTGATTATCTTGTACGTGATGAAATCACTTATTTTCTTATGCTGATAAGGATAGAAACTTTATTTTTTGTTTAAAGATAATAATGTAATAAGCAGGTTAATCTGCTTGAATTTATCTTCTGATAATTGTATTTTACAGCCACGAAGTTGTGGTAGAGCAATGAAAGCTGTGGGTGTAGTAGAGGCTACTTGTGAAGCAATATTTGAACTTGTGATGTCCATGGATGGATCCCGATTTGAGTAAGTTAATGTGCGGTGGGATTTTCTGACTTTGCACTTAGTAATTGGATCCAACGATTCTCTCTCAATATTGTAGGTGGGACTGCAGCTTCCAATATGGAAGCTTAGTAGAGGAAGTAGATGGACATACTGCGATATTATATCATAGACTGCAGCTGGGTTGGTTTTCCATGTAATGCTCTTTCAAAAGTTAGCAAATTGCTTTTGGTCCATCTTATTTTTTCTTTATCTACGCTGATTGTTCAGTGGATATTAATATGTGTTGGTACAATGCATGTTTTATTTTAACTAATGTTCCTTTCAGATTTTTTTTTTCTTGATTTGCATTTTATCTTTTAAAGCAAATAAATAATAGTACTTGAAGCTGTCTACTTCATCATGATTATATACTCTTTGAAGATTTTTTGCATTTTTTTTCTTTTTCCTCTTTTCATTCTTAAACTCTAATTTCTCAAAATTCAACAAATGAGGCATTGACATGCACCTAAGCAAACCTGAAATGAATTGAGTTTAAATTGAAATAAACTATTTCGTGCAATGGTGCTTGCCCTAGTTTTTCTGGTCTGAGATGAATATGAAACGAGGGCTTCCTACCATAGATGGCGGTGTTGTGGATGGATTGAAGTCATCTGATAAGCAGTTTATCAAGTATGAATCGTATGCAGTGGAAGCATCAGATCCTTATGTAGAACCAGTATGAACTTTTGATTCTTTAAGGAGTTCCTAATTTGTGTTTAACCTCTGTGCGCTGATGAAGCAATTTAAGGCCTCAAGGAAGATGAATAAAGCTGATGCTTTCGACTCAAATGAAATATCTACTGAAACTTGGAGAGTTATGGATAATATTAGATTAGTTTGATTAACATACCTATTGATTGGATGTCGAAGTCTAAAAGAATGCTAAATAATTAGGTAAAATATTTTTGACATCATTATTTAAGATTATAGGAGATTTTAATGATTATGATGATTATATTGTAATAACTGAAAATAAATAAATATAATACAGTGAAAAGTAAGAAAAGGAATTTTAATGGGTTCAGTGTCGATTTGAACATAACCGTCGTCGTGGTTTCTATGTAGGAGACGCAGGAGAGACGATGTAGAAGTCAAGATAGAGAGCGAGAATGGAGAAGGGAGAAGACTTATGAGCAAAACCCTAATGGAAGCATCGCTGAGGCGGAAGACAACATTCGGGTTTGGGGCATAGAAGGAGAAGATGTTCGTTGACACTCGAGTTGAGTGAGGGAAGGAAGAAGAGAAGAAGAGGCAAAACTATGTGTGCCTTACATAAAAGCCAGAGAGATGACGCAGTAACATGTGAAGAAGAAAGCGATGAAGGCAGTTGTGAGTAGCAGTAGAAGCTGGAGCAAGACGAACATAATGCAAACATGAGGGCATCGAAGGGCTATTCGACGCAAGAAGTGAAGTAGAGAGTCTGAGGCGGAGCTCTTGGAATTGTGTGACTGCAACGCATGTGAGTAGTGTAGGAAGTGGCGATCGAATGTAGGCTAGGGCGACAGTGCGCTTGTATTTGATTACCTATGTCGACAATCAAAGATCGGCTAGAAGAGAAAAATGCGGGAGCTGGGTTCGAGGTGATTTCAATTATCGAGACAGCTTTAGCGTGGATGCATGTGAAGTAAGAAGGCTAAGTGTAGCGAACTTGTTTTGATCGTAAGCCTAGCCGAGCATGAGCTAAGGCACTTCTATTTTTCCTAAACTCAAATGACATTATGTAGGTCATATATTTCTTTTAATTATTTACAAGTTACTTGGTTCTTTAAAAAGCTGAAGTTATTTTATAAATAATAATAAATAGAATGAAATTATTAAACTTAACTTTCATATTATATAAAAGTATTAAATTGAATATTTATAGGATAAATAATAGAAAGTAATAAAATAATAATAATGTTGATAATTATTAGAATCAAATGTATTAAAAGTTAATTTTATACCATAACATTAAAAAAATTAATCTAATTCTAATAAATGAGATTGAATTTTTATATAAATAGTATTAGTAATTTAAATAAATAAAATATTGTAAGGAAAAATTTTGACATTATTTCGAGAAGAGCAGTAGTAAAATTACGACAACTAAATGATAAACATTAATTAGGATCTTTAGCCGCACACGCGCACACAAACACAATTTTGTGAAAGGCTAGTCAAACTTAAGTAATTTATAAAGAAACATGTAATAGAATAAAAGATAATAAAAATATCAATAATAATGACTTATACTGATATCGATATTTTATATTGATAATTAGGGTTCTTCTAAAGTAGTGAGAGCAGAAAGAAAATAAAAACAAGACATTTGAGATTGAAAACAAGACATTTGAGATTGTGGTGAATACTCGTGGTTTTATGCTATGATATTATCTTTGATTCTTCTAAATTAAATGTGTTTGTTGTTCGTAGTTCTGGAAATCACTGCATATCTATGTTTTATGGTTTTATTGAATTTTTATTCATATCTTAGGAATGATGTGTGCTAGCATTATTTAAATTATCATAAATATTATTATACAAATATATTGGCTATTATATAAATGAGAATAAAATGATTATTATTATATAATAATTATTATCATATGCTCGTATGTGCATTTGACTATGATGAAGTTCACCTTTATGACACTAGCGAGGGAATGCTAAGTTACCTGTGCACATAAATAGAAAATGTTCTTGATATTAATGTTTAGACGGTGCTCATGTGACTGTTGTATAAATAAAGTGCTATATACAAAAAAATGATATATTTTAGTATAATGAAATGTTATGGAACTTATTGAATTATCATGATTGATTAGTAAATTATTACTTATTCTACATTAATTTATCTTTGATCGGCTAGCATGCATTTTATTTTCCTATTGTTTTGGAGTTGAGTACCCACTGTTTTTGTAACACACTGCTATTTTAAACTAACATTTCAGGTTTAATCGGTTGATCAAAAGATGAGCAATAGAAGAAGAAATATTTATAGAAGAAACGAACAATCTGAATTAAGGTAAATTTATAACAACTCTAATTTAGATTTTCTTATTTAGTGATTTTTTATTTACTTTTGGATCATCAATTGATATTGATATAAAATAAAAATAGAAAAAATTGATTTTACCGTTCAACAGTCTATTCCTGTCTTGGAAAACTCCAAGCTCTCGTGTCAGATTGTGAAATTGATGAGGAGCCAAATTTCATAGTAATGTAACAAATTAGAAAGATAATGGAGGATAACTTATAAGAATTTTGTTTGTACATGAGAATAAATTTGTTTTATAACGAAAAGATCACTATGGAGGTTAATTTTGTAATATGCCAATTAGAACAAAAGTATGAGCAAAAGCTTGATCTTTGTTATGGTTTTACCTAATTGTGAGATTGCATATGATTTCTAGCATCGTTGAAAGTGTTAAAAACTTTGAATTGCTGCGTAACACACGAGGCACTTGACCACCTTATTCACTTGCGTAGATGAAGTAAGATGTTGAAAGAGAAATTACAACTTCACTTCAAATCATTTTTTTTTATTAAGTCATATAAAATAATAAATCATAGTTGTTTCATTGAATTATGATTGGTTAAATGATAAACTTTCAAATTTTTATTGCATTCCATATCAACTGTAAAGAGTATAAAGTAAATGTAAAGTTAAAGTAAATACTTATAGAAGATTGAGCATTTTCATTTAGAAAATGACATTGATGCATGCATTAGTATATATCAGATTGTTTATAAACATATATCAGATTGCTTATAAACATGATCAAATTACTTATAAAAAATATGAATGACCAGTATATTGTACTATTTCTTATAGACTTGCATAAATATTATGTTCTTTTCCATGGATTACTGTAGTTTTGTAATGTGATTACTCTTAGGTTATCTTTAGATGACACATTATGTTGTTTTAATATTATTTTTTAGGTTTTAATATTTGAACATAATGAATAGAAGAGGAGCAAATGTGTACAGGAGACGAGAACGATAAGAAATGTATAAATTTTTATTGCTTTGTCCAGTGACCTTTTTATGTATTTTCTATAATAAATTGTTAGTAATAGTAATATAAATAAAACAATAGTGTTATACTTTTTATTGTCGGATCCTCCGTTCCCGTCTTAGTTAATGTTGACCTCATTTTTAGTGAGGTCTTAGCCTCCTAATCTTAGAACCTAGGATCTAGCCTTAGGAGTTCCTGGTTGACCATCCTAGCGGACTAGTAACGGAGCCCACCTCCCATAGAACTTCAAACCGCTTCTTTACTCATTTTTGTGAAAAC
>NEWO01000102.1:336859-346987 GCA_003013225.1 Phalaenopsis aphrodite
TTGCATGAAATGAGAATCTTGCTTGATAAGATTACCTAGTAATATATTGTATATTCTTTTCTGTGATACTCTTATGTATATTTTCTTTAATTCCCATATGTCTCATATCTTTCCTTATAGCAAATTTTTTTTTCTCAATTTTTCATATGAAAAATTATTCATTTAACATCTCATTTTAGATATTTTCTTGCTTTCTGATTTAGAACTTGATTCAAATGTTCTTTACATATGTATGTATGTATGTATGTATGTATGTATGTATGTATATAGATAACTAGGAAGGGGAGGCGCCACCCCTTGGGTAGGAAACCTAACACAACAATTCTCTGTGGTCGACACTTCTTTCCTCTTAAACTAGTTTTTTTTCCCACCAATTCTCTACTCTGAATCAGGTTCTTAGGCGTGGTCGGTTTGGATGTTCCCCTAGGTGTACTCTGGTTGTAAGATCTTGAGGTTGAACTTTGTTTGTAATATGTGATCACTCGTGGATGTGGTGATTACTTTTGAAGCTACGGTTTGGGCCCCCATCTGTAGTAAATTGGTACGTACTGATGATGGATCTCTCGTTTCATCTTGGACCAAATAAAACTCGTCTTTTTTCCCTCACGTTGGTGTATGTTCTTCTAAATTTCTCACCAAAATAACACTCTTTTTTAACTTGCTGATATCTAGTTTCACTATTCCGTCCGGTGAGATGTTCTACCACTTAAAGACACATTCCAATGTTCAGAGCCACTTGACAAAATCGTCTTGATCATTGTGGACATCCAAATATGGAAAAATCCATCGTTATGTCAAACTTTTGGCTTCTCCAATATGTCAAGTTAAATCTTCTTGGTAGTGGTTCTTCATGTCGGTGATCGAATGAAATTAATGTCCCCTATGGATGATTTTTTTTTGTCAATTTCATCGAACCGTTGTAGCACTAGTTGGAGTTGTGTTGCATCTTTTCCATGATAAATCTTTGATCGACATCCGACACTTATCTTCTTGGTAGCATAATTAGGGCTTGAGTGTGGATAGATGGAAGTAGGTGTGTAATGGTAATGTAGGGTAGAAAGGAAAATTTTTGGATGGAGACATGGGGCATGCTAGAAATCCTAGGATAGGACTAGAGTTAGGCTAGCTCTGATACCAAATGATACTATAATTAACCAAAATCACAAAAGTGAAAAATAAATATTATTACTAAAAGCAAATAGGAGGCTATGACCAATACAATCAAAGGAAAATATAACAATAGAAGCAAACAAACACAATCAATATGTATCTGAAGGGTGGTGGTGGTTGTCGGCGAGGGTTTTGAAGGTGGCGCGGGGCTGAAAAATGTGGTTGACAAGCATGAAACAGCAAGGCGACTGTTTCCTCGGTGTCGGAAAACAAACAAACAACAAAGAGTGATGTGGGAGGGTTGCCTGGGGTGATGACAACAATGGAGGGCTGAAATGGCGGCAGCTGCAAAGAAGAGGGGTTGGACAATAGTGAAACAACTGTTAAGGGCAGTCCCAGCGGCGACAAGGGAAGAGGACAATAACAACGAAAAAGGAGTTGCGATAATGGCAACAAGCTGGAATGAGGGAGGTGGATTGTCGGGCTACTGGAACATCAGAAAGCAGTCGAGAGCAGTTGTTTCTGGGCGGCGACAGTGAGCAGGAATGACGGAGGCAGCGGAGGGGGCTGTGTGGGGCTATGGGAAAGCCAAAGAAGGGATGTCCCTGTGCTGCTGTAGTGAGGAGGATGGATGGATGAGGAACTGCAGGAAGAACGACTGTTTGGGGGCAGCTGCAGCAATTGAGTTCAGCTGGGAGCGATGTGGTGAGGATGTAGAAAGGGTTGGAAATAATCAACACCTCGGGAGACAGTCAGCGCACGACCCAATCCCACAGATATAACTCTCAAAGAGAGAAAACGGATGTCGATGGTTGTCCTAAACAAAATACACGCTCTTCTAAATCCTAATACAAGACATATTTAGGAAAGTACTTGAAAGGAAAGAAAGAAAATGGGGGAAATTTTCTGAAATTAGAAAGAAAATGGAAAAAAATCGTGCTTAGTTCGATCTTTGCGTGATCGCAGGAGCGGCGTGGCTCACTCCCACCTCCCGTTCATGAGCTGGAGACGCTCTCGCATCAAATAGTCCATTGTTAATTATCCTTACAGTGATTAATTCCTAAAATTATAACAAGAAGGGTAAAAATAGTTTTACATCGATGATCAGTTGTATTTTTACTAATGGACAACAAGTTGCAAGCCAAATTGGGAACATGAAGCACATTGTGAAGAATAAACAGTAGTGTGAGTATGATAGTTCCTATCTCGATAATTATCGAGAGAGAACCATCATCAATTTTAATATTTTTATTGCTTGCAAAAGGTCTTTAGGATGATAACAATTTAGAACAACTAGTCATATGCGAGTTGCACTAGAATCAATTATCTAAGTATGAAAAGAATTTTGAATAACACCTAACAACGTAGTGTTTAGAGAGCTACTCTTTTGTATTAAGGAGTGAGATGGAGTCACGAACGATTTTGGAGATTTTTGAAATAATTTTTGCAGTTTCTCTAATTGTTCCTCGAGGGAAGAGACTGCATCCAAGTTTGCAGAAGGCTCCTTAGTTTGCTCGACAGTGGCTTGATAGACTTGATGTTCTTGTTTGGATTTTGAATTCTGATTCACAGGTTTTTTTATGAAGCTTCCAATTCGTCTTCTTCACATGTTATGATTTTTGGGAATGCTTACACCATTATGGGTAGTGCGAATTAGTTTCGGAATTACTGGAACTAGTAGAAAAATGTAGAATTTCTTTGGGCGCCATTCACTGCCAACTTATACGACATCACTAGAGGAAAGAAGAGGATGGGGAAAAAATTCGAGTCAATTTGGTCGTGAGTTATTTTGATGCTTAAAGTTGAGTAGAGAAGTCAGCTGAGAAATCTTTTGTCGAGAAGAAGCTGAATTTCTTGATGAAAAACAATTTCTAAAGTTGTGCTGCCTTTAATTTAATGATTATTAAAACTGAGCTGCCTTTAATGTAATGATTGTTAAAACTGCACCGCTTTTAATGTAATGATTGTCACGGCTCAGGTTGGTGCGGCATTAAGAAAAAGCTGATTGGGCTATTTTCAAAAGGAAACTCATGAGAGGTAGGCTTGAGAAAGCCAAATGGATTGGTAGGGCGAGAATAGTTCGCTGCTTTAATGAACTGAAGAGTAAAATAGTTCTGTGATTTGTGATCTGTTTGATGAAATCAGACTGATGACGAAGATGATCGGCAACAGTCTTAAAGAAGGGGATTGATCCCTTTCTCTTAAGGATCTAGAGAAAGGCCTCTTCGATCTTGGCCCTCAGCTTGACAACCTCTTTTTGATCATGTTGAACAAGTGAGGGGTTTGAATCTGGGCTTCTGCTGCGAGAGAGATGAAGATCGAATGGAAGTGAACGAGATCTGTGATAGTTTGCTGCTGCTTGTGTGTATGCGAGAAACAAAACCCTTATTTGAATCTGGGCTTCTGCTGCGTGTGCCTACAAGAGAGACAGGGCCGTCTTTTGAATCTGGGAAAAACATAAGGGACAAAAGCTTTTCAGGCAGGGAGACTTACGCAGAAAGAGTGACACCATAGTTCTGATACCAAATAATTATTTGGCAGAAGGAAAAAATATAAACAAAAGGGATCTGGTTGGCAAAATTTGTAGTCTGCCAAAATCTCCATTTTTTGCAGTGAATTGTGAACTATATCGATATAGCTTTATTCTTTCCTAAGAACTCTCCAATTTCGTGCAAATCCTGAATGTATTTCTCTCTTTGCTGTATATTTATTAGAAGTGCATTTTCTGTTTAAATTTTAGCTGAATTTTCTTTCTTACAACTATGATGGATACCTTAAAGGCACATGATTCTATGATTGTGGTTGGAAATTTTGTTTCTTGAATAGAGTTGGAACTGACATTTCAAAGAAATGATAAGGTAGATGTTTGATGATTTGTGATATTCAGAAGAGTTAAAATGCGGGAGAGAGTTTCAAAATTATGTTTTGGTTTGTAGATGTAGAATATGTGTTTACTACTTCACTGCATGCTTGATCATGATGTTTGCCAATTCATTCAAAACTGTATTCTGCAGCGGGCTGCAAGGCAGCTAAGCTCACGGACATAACTTATCATGTAGTTCAAGACTTGGAATAAAATTTCTTCCTGCAATTGTCCACTTGATTTTTGAATATTGAATCTCTTGCAGTATATAGGAAGTTATGGATGTATTCTGAACCATTCGCAAAACTGCTTTAGTATAAAAACTCTTAACACTTAAACAATAGAATAGCAAAAATAACCAAATTGTAAAGTACATGATTGGTATTGTATCATCAGCAATGCCAGGAATCTTATACCAAGTTATCCATGGCAATGAATTTTTCTTGTAAAAGGATTATTGAAGCTCCAATTTAGTTATTAATTTACTATAAAGAAAATTTGTCTGAGTAAGTCTACAATCAGGACTTAAGAGACATTCATGTTAGGCCCCGTTTGGGACAGCTTATAAGTGCGGGCGGCGTTTTCAAAACGCCGTCTTTCTGTTTGGTTAGCGCTTTTAGACTGCGTTTTGAAAACGGAGTATTTTATTTCTTAATAAACACCAGCCGCGGGATCAACCCCGCGGTCCGCATTTTTGCTCGCGACTTTACCCAGCTGCCCTCGTCTCTTCTCCTCAGTCTCTCGCGATCGATCCTTCGCTCTCCCATAACTCCCACTCCCATGGTGTCGTCATCCTCCATAAACTTTTATTTTGGTAGTTTCGAGTAGGGGGGTCTCTCCCTTCCATGGATCCACGCTTTCTTTACTCCACTTTTTCTTCTCATCTCCATTTCATCCTTCTCCCATGACTCTCTTCCATCCGAAGAGCTGAGCTCTTGTTATTCGATTTCTCCAGCCTTTCAAGTAGGGCGGCTTTCTTTTATTCGCATCATTCTCTGATGGATGACGATTTAGGTCTGACTACCATTGATTACCGGTAAAACCTTAAACTTTGCAGAGCAGAAGAACACTGACCCCAGGTATTTGGGGTTTTTTTTTTACTTTTTTGAAGAAATTAGGTATAAATAGTGTTTTTATCGGCTCCATTTTGGTAATATTCAAAGTTTTCATTGGATTCTTTGCTTGTGCTCTGCTTTGGTTCATGCTTATTGTTTTGCATTTTGATCTGCTTGTTTTAGGTTCTTGCTTGATGCGAGGCTTAGGTTTTAGATCTTCTTGCATTGCTTCTTAGCTTTACTCTCAAGTGTGTTTGATTGAAATCTGTTGTTCTTTTCTTCTTCTTATTTAAAAGAAAAAATGCTGATAGAAGGGATCAGGGAAGAAAGAAATGGTTATCTTATTTTGTGTACAATTTAAATCTAAATTTTGCCAAATATTATTTGGGTGATTTCATAGGAAAACATCTTATTTTTAATTTCACTAAGTTCATTCTCTTTAAGGAAAACATTCTATTTTTAATTAATCAAATCCGCATTGTTGCTCTCACCCTTTACACATATTATTAATTCAAATAAAAAATTTGCAAATAAGCTGTTTTCAAAGCGCACGAACCAAACAATCTCAACAGCTTATCCAGAATAGGGACAGATTGGTCATTTTTCTAGAATCAGTTGTTCTCAAAACACACTAACCTAACAATCAGACAGATTATCCGGATCAGCTGCTTATCAGCAAATTATCAGGATAAGTTGTTTATCAGTAGAAGCTGGATAAATTGCAGCTACCTCAAACAGACCCTTAGTTAATCTTAGAAGATTTGTGCTTGTGCTTTAGTTTATAAGCTAGGCACTTGAACTTATAGATAGAGGAGGAAGTTGTAATGTTCAGTTACTCGGGAGAAGAAACGGAAAGCCGAAGAAGATAGAAAGCGAAGAGTCGAGTGGACTGTGGACCGTAATAAAAAAAGAGGAACCGAACAGTTAGTAGCTGAAGAAAGGAAGAGGGAATGAAGAGTCGACCAGGGAGGAAGATGAGGCGAGGAGTCAGGGAAACCTAAGGTTACTACGACCTATGAAAGGGACTTAAGAGATGCAGAGGGAGACCGACTTACTTGAGAGCTGAGCAACGGGCAAAGGAGAGGAGAAAAGTGAGGGAGAAGCCCTAGTGGACGACGAGGAGGTCTGAGGAAGTATCAGCACGTGGGTCGAGCTTTCGGTGTCGTGACGTGATCAAAGAAGTTGAAGAGGATGTCACAGAGGAGCTCTCGGGTGCGGGTGCGATTCAACTCTCACATGCAAAGAAGAGGAGAAGTGCGAAGCCTTTCCCGCTAAACCGAAAGCTTAAAGAGGAAGAGAGGTCGCTTATTTCTTCCGCGTGCATAGGGTAGGCGTGCGAGGGGAAGGTTCGAACAAGTACAAAGGGTTTAATAAATTAATAATTAATAATAATAATAATATAATATTGAATAGAAAAAATAAGCATAATAAAATAAATTTAATATTTAACTAATAATGAAAAGATAATAGTTTACTTAAAATAATAAGTTAATTAAGTTTTATATCATGTGTATGCTAAGTTTTCACTCTAGAACAGTCAACGTCGGGGCAAAATCTTATCGAATTAGTCGGCATCAAGGTGAGTACTCCTATTATTAAATTATAACATCATTTTGATCTCTTCTAAACCAGTTTTATAATTTTTTAATACTGTTTGATTAATTCTATTGATTGTTCGATTATTGAATTTTATTGGTGATTTCGATACGAATGCTTATAATCTCATGATATGAAATAATCAATGCATTGTAGTTGAGTGATATAGAATTATGAATGATATGATTTGCATAAATTACTTGTATGTGTATGACCGACTATGGTGGAGTCTCCCCTTGATAGTATTAGTGGGGGAACACTAATGTACCCGTGCACGTAAATGAAAAAAGGATATTGATATTGGAGTTCCTCAAGTTCAATTTTTAAACGGTGTTCTTGTGACGGTGTATATTGATATTGAATATATACTCTTTGAATAACATGCTAAATGTTTATATTGATTTAATATTGCTCTTTTTTCCTGTATTGCTGTAGTTTAGGAGTATGAGTATTCATTGACTCGTTTAGCTCACTGTTATTTTAACGAACTATTCAGGTTTAATTAAATTATTAAAAAATGAGCGATATACGAGAAAATATTTATAGACGACGGGGACAAACGGTAATGAGGAAATTTTTAATTTTAATGCTTTAATTTAAATTGTTTAATGGCTTCTTCATCTATTAAATCATAAATGAATATAGAAAACTTAATTCACACCGTCCGACTATTTGTATCCGCCTTTGGTTAATTCTAAGTTCTGGGCCGTGTCGTGACACAAGTTAGTGTTGCATTTTTTGGAGTGAAATTTTAAATTATATTTAGCTTTTCTTTTTCTTTTTTTTATATCTGCTTTGCAAACACTTTCAGGGATAAATGGAAGAATCCAATTGCATGAAATCCATGATTCACAGCAGGATGACATGTGGCTTCTATTATTTGTTGAATGCAGTTTACTTCTAGAAATTAGTGATGTTGGTTTACTTTTAAAGATACTATTTGTGTTCTATCTTGTTACGTGTTTTACATCTCTACCATAATCCAATTGTTCTACATTTCCTATTGACATTCTTTGTACTGGATATCTTAATTTTGAAGGTAATAAATATGTTTTGGTCTGAATTAACTTATTGTGCAGGCTTGTGTGGCCGCGTGATCTTTGCTATGTGCGCTACTGGCGACGTAATGACGATGGAAGCTATGGTAAGTCTTTCAGTTGGCATACTCCCTTCCGTTTTCTTTATTTGGCACATCCACCTAGCATAAATGTTCCATCGCTTTTTTGTGCAGTTGTATTATTTCGGTCTAGGGAGCATCCAAATTGTGGTGGACAACCAGGATTTGTTAGGGCCCATATTGAAAGTACTTTTGATTTTTTGCTCTACTTTCTATTGTTAAGGGAATTGAGCAAAATTAAGATATACTTGAAACTGTAACTTCTAACGCTTTTCTGTAATGCTTTGTTTCTCCTTGTGTAGGTGGTGGATTTAACATTTCTCCTCTAAAATCACGCAATGGGAGAACTCGAACAAAAGTTCAACATCTCATGCAAATTGATTTAAAAGGATGGGGTGTTGGTTATTTTCCATCATTTCAGCAACATTGTTTGCTTCAGATGTTGAACAGTGTAGCTGGTACTGCTCTTATCCACTAGTAGCTCAATTTTGGTAGTTTCAACTTACAATATGATTGATCAAAACTACAATTGAGGCTTTTGCCGTTATTAATTTATTCATTTTTATTCTTCTTTTGCTACTTCTATGTATCTCAAACATCTTCAATTCTCAAAACGATGCTTATTTTTCTCTTGCGTAGCCGTAGATGTATCTGTTCATTAAACATCATAATGATTATCCTTTTTTTATTACTATTTATTCAAAGTTTGTCTCATCTTCTGTAGGATTGCGTGAATGGTTCTCCCAAACAGATGAAACCCACACAGTTCCAAGGATACCAGTTATGATGAACATTGCTTCAAATTCAGTTTCTTTCAAGAAGGGAGGGAAAAGCCAGGAAAACTCTAATCAGTCTATTCCTTCGGAGCAATTGCATTCTACCGGTGGACATTCTATGTTATTGGATGAAGAATCAGATGAGGATGAAGATTTCCAAATTCACGTGCCTGAAGTGGTCGGTAGACTTCATTCTTGTAACACATTTTTTTCTTCAAATCCTATTTGCAAGTTTGAAAATTTATACCGTGCCTTTGCTAGGCGGACTCTTTCAAGCATGAGAATACTGTGAAACAAGCAGGTTTGTGAGCTGTTTTGTTATGGTTATGCTTTTAATCAGAAGCACTAAAGAATGTCTCTTATGTGATTGTTTCAATGATGTTTCTAGATGAGGATCCATTGGATCAGCTTGATTTGACATCCTTTTCTGGCAACTTAAGGCATGATGACCGTGATAATGTTCGAGATTGTTGGAGGATATCTGATGGAAACAACTTTAAAGTCCGCAGCAAGACTTTCTGTAATGACAAAACAAAGGTCATGAGTAACCTTATTTGATAAACATTTTTTTTTTTGTGTTGAGCTCAACTTTCTTTTCCAGCTTCTGTTGTTCATGGAATTGGTTGGTTGTTTTGCAGATACCTGCTGGAAAACCTTTAATGAAGCTTGTGGCAGTTGATTGGTTCAAGGATGTGAAAAGGATGGACCATGTTGCCAGGAGACAAGGCTGTGCAGTTCAGGCAAGCTGAATTCTAGTTTCTTCTGTTTTCTATAATGTAGTTTTTTTATATTTTTTTTATGGAATGTGATAGTAAATATAAGATGATTCTCAATTTTTATTTAGTATTGTTTTCGATGTTTTGAAATGAATCTGTTAGTTGCAGAGCGAAATTATTTAATCGAAGGAGTCATTGTTATAAATACGACTCAGATTTATTTGTCTGACTGGTTACTATATAAATTTGCTAAGTCAGCAGATAAAATTAAATGGTGTGGCTACAGATTGTCACAACCCGGCCTAAGGGTTTGGAATTTTCAAGCTTGGAACAAACGACCGGATGTTGAAATTAAATTTTTTTTATTTTCATTATTCAGAGCCAACAATTACTTATGAAAGAGCCGAATAAAAAAGAAATTAAATTAAAATAGTTAAATTTGCCTTATTGCAAATTGCCCACATCTTTTGTAAACATTTAATTCTCTCACTCATCTTTAAACAAAAGCTTAAACCTGAATAAGTTAATTTAAAACATATTAAGCTACAATTGCCAGTTAATAATAATACTTCCAAATTATTGTTATTTAATGAAAGGAAAAAAAAATGCATGTCAGTTAAGTTTATCTAATCAGTGTAAAATAAAAATTGTGTAAGTCGATCTTTGAGTTGTTTAGTGCAAATAGAAATGAGGAAGGTGGGAGTGGCGAAGGAACCTAAGCCTTAGCCGACGAACGAAGAAGAAGAAGAGGGGAAAAAGCATCACAGAGGAGAAGAGGGACAACATCGGTGTTTGGCGACGACGTCTCTATTGATCCTACGTGGGTGTCATGTAGAGGAAAAAGATCTCGCTTCATGTGTAGTGTTGGGCCAAGCCGAGGGAGGACTTTTGGAGA
>NEWO01000102.1:357852-402745 GCA_003013225.1 Phalaenopsis aphrodite
TATATAAGAGACATGTATTGATTCAATTAACCGCGGTTGAAGACTACACTCAGATTTTCTCTAAAATATATCTCAACATTGCTGGTAAATCAATGAAGCTACTTAAGTGGTCTCCTGATTTTGACTCTAATTATGAACCTCCTACCGTACCGGTATGGTTTAGTCTACCAGGTCTCAAGCTGCATTTTTTTTATCATCTGGTTCTTTACTCTATTGGGGTCATACTTGGGGACCCTATGAAGCTAGATCTACCGACTTTCAACCTAACCAGACATTCTATGGCCAGAATACTTATGGAAAGAGATATTACTTTACCTGATGTTACTGAAGTTTGGTTGGGTTTCATAATGGATATTGGCAACAAATCATCATGGAGCATAGACCGTCTTACTGTTCTCATTGTAAGATGTTTGGGCATACACTTGATAAATGCTATAAGTTTCATCCTAATTTGAAATCTAAAGATCAAATGAATAAGGATGGATCTAATACCACTACTTTGGACATATCTGTTCTATCTGGAGAGAAAACTACCATAGGACAAGTTTTGGATATCACTGAAGATCAGCCACCTACCATCCCTGCTGAGAAGGTGCAAATTGATCCTTTACCCAACATCGTAGTTCCTGATGAAGAACATCATATTACAGATATAGATCCAAGTGTTTATACCACTCACTGTTACTGAAGAAGACTGACTTACATGCTAAGACACACGAGAGTGCTTCTTTAATTCAATCAAAGATCAGCTGGTACAACAAGCGATTACTTTTAATGTTCAACATCCTACACATGTCCGACACACTTTAGACCAATTCACTGATCAGGCGAGCCAATCTTCGGATGAAGAATAACAGGTCTATTCCAGGAGGAAGAAGAAGACTGGAGGCCGAGTCGAGCTTGGAAACTTATTGGATGATACTTTGGTCACTACTAGCAATGACACTCATCTTACAAATTTATTATCTGGCTCATTTCCTAGAACTAGGGGCAGAGACAAAGGAAAATTGGGTCGCTCTCTAGCTACCTGATACTACATTTTTTTGGCATTTTTTATTTTTTTATTTAGGTCTCTTTTATTTTTCTATATTTTCTCTTTTTTTGGAACCTTCTGTATGTGATGATTATCGCGGGGAAAGGGTGTCATGCTTGGGCCCTACCACACAATCTATATGTAACCTTATTTCCTTTTTAATATATTAGCCTTTAGGCTTTCTCAAAAAATAAAATAAAATAATATATATATATATATATATTGTTGTTTTGGATACTTTTTATAAGCTTTTCTGATATGCTCCTGGTGTTGTAAGGTTCTTGAAAATATAGTAATTAATTGTGACCATTGATGCTTTTAGATTTATACTATAGTGAGAGTTGGTAGATTGTCTACTTCACCTGCATATTTTTGCTGTATTTATATCAATTAGCTTTGTTTGAAGCCTTCTGCCTCGTAACATTGCTACTGAAGTTGCTCTCATTTTAGTTCATTCCACTTCTTAGCATACTTAAATTCTTGCTGGGATACTCTTTTATCTCTCCCTCTACTTGCAATTATTTATAACGTTTCTGTGCTCGCCATAGTAGAATAACTTATTATTTTGCAGGTTCCAGCTTCAACCCACTACAGTATGGTCTTTTATTTTGTGTCAAAACCACTTGTTTCCGGATCATTGCTGCAGCATTTTGTTGATGGTGATGATGAATTTCGAAACAGTAGATTCAAACTGATCCCCTCCGTTCCTAAGGTTATCTTTGCTATTTGTTTCAATTATTTTGCGCTGCTTCTATGTTGTTTAACAAGCCTTGATTGACATCCTATGCATTCGGCTTCTAACCCCAGCTTCTTCTTTTTTTTTTTTTTTTCAGGGTTCTTGGATAGTTCGTCAAAGTGTAGGAAGCACCCCATGCTTACTAGGAAAAGCAGTTGATTGCACTTATATTCGTGGACCAAAATACTTGGAAGTAAGCGATAGAAATAGGTTATACCACACAATCGTTTCTAGAATTGTTTGATAACTGAATTGTCATTTTAGGATAAGCTGGATCATGAGATTTCTAACACGGTTGATTTGTGCAGATTGATATTGACATTGGTTCTTCTACTGTAGCTAATGGAGTTTTAGGACTAGTTTTTGGTGTAATTACCACTTTGGTCGTTGACATGGCCTTTCTTATACAGGTATCTACATGTGCCCTTTATCCCAGTTAAAATGATGTTTTAATTCAACCTAGTGTAAAGAATCTTTGCTTTCTTATGGACCATTATCTCATTAAGCTTTTTCAATAAAAGTAAGTTATGGATGTAGTTACAACCAATAATGCATGGAATATTTTTTTTGTCCGTATTTCATGCTTTAGCAATAATTTATGCTAGGTGATCATCAGACAAACGTTTACAGCAAATCAAGTACTTAACCATTTCCAGTTTTTATATTCTTATTCTAGTTATCGGACTTTATATGGTTTTGAAAGTAAATTATGGATGTCCTGTGCTTTATGCTTTCAAAATTAAAATGTCTTTCAAGAATATGATTCAAAAGAAATAAATAATTAGATCACATAGAGTGACTCTTTTTTGAGGTATCATCTAAAAATATTGATGATAGTGACATGCTAGATCAGCTTGGATCCAGAAAAGGGGGTGTGAAGAGATTTAAAATCAATCTACAAAGGCATATTGCTTGAGTGAAGGCCAAGTAATTTTATTTCATAGTACAAGTGAACTGATTTCACAATGTTAAGTCTGAAATGACGCGAGATTTGAAATATAATTTTATAAACAAAACAATAGTTCTGATAGATTGTAACTAATTTATTTACTATTTGAAAAGTTAGCAAATTACAACTGAAAAACTAATGAAGTTTCCTGAACAATCATCTGGAATAAAAAGTACGGTATAAGTATAACTAATACTGTACCAAAATAGAATGTCTCGTGGATGAATTTGCTTAGGCGGTGTTGGTACACAAATCAAATGAGCATGATCTGCGATAATGTTGAAGGGGGAACTTGTTTGGTAAATTCAATAGGTAATATCTATTTAATAAGGCATAAATGACAGGCTATGGGCTCAAGCAAGATGTTCAACTAAGATCATAAATGTTGTAATTTGTATAATCATTATCTTATTGAACTAATCCTAGATATTAATAATTATAATCTTTCAAATGTTTTTATGGATCATTTTTTGCATTCAATCTTGACTACTCATGTCATAATGATAGAATTGTCAGTCCCAGTTTTATTTTGGGCTCCTGTAGGTTTGATTGAATTACGCTTCCTAATTAGTCTGGGAAGGCGTGGTTCTATTGTGCACCTTGGAGGCTTTCCATTCTGCTTTCATTTGGTTTACTCTATTTTGTTGGTCTATCATGATCTAGTCATCACTACCTCGTCGATCTGGCTTTATCCACTTAGCTCTGTTCTACTAGCCCTACTTTCATCTAATTAAATACCATTAAGTTTTCGTTTGACCTGCAGCACTCAGCTTCCCTTAGCTTTTGAAGGTCCCTCCCTTTTCTTGTTGAGTCAGAGAGTTTACTATTATCTAAACAATCGAGGCATGCCGGCAAGCTTCACTAAGGCTATCAGGCATGGGTTGCCCTGTTGACCCTCTTTTGTGGAGATTACCTTATTTATCATGATTATTTTGATGATTGTGACCATTCTAACCACCATGATTATTACTGTTTAAGTTAGCTGAGCATCGGCATCTTCAGATGTTCCATGACTTGGTCTCTATGGTCTTTGTAGTTATCCGCAATAACAACTACAAGTGGCAAGCTGGTTAGCTGAGCATCGGCATCTTCAGATGTTCCATGACAAGCTGGTTGCGCCCATATACAATTTTGAATGGACTGTGTCCCGTAGTCTGAATTATAGATATGTTATATACAAACTCAACTTGAACTAAAATCAGGTCACACTGTTTGATGTTGTTTTCCGCAAAGCATCTCCGAAAAATTCTGAGGCTTATGTTTACTACATTCGTCTGGCCATCGATTTTAGGGTACGCCACATATCTGAATTTAAGCTTAGTGCCTAATTTCACCCCATAGAGTCCTCCAGAAGTAGCTCAGAAACTTGACATCTCTGTCTGATGTGATGGTCTTGGGTATCCAATACAGTTTTATGATTTCTCTAAAATATAAGTCGACAATATGTGAGGCATCCAGTGTCCGGTGGCATAGTACGAAATGTGTCATCTTTATGGATCGATCTGCAACGACCATGACTGAATCCTTTTTCCGTTGTGTCCTCAGAAGTCTCACCACGAAGTCCTTGCTAATTTTTACCCATGGTGCCTCCAGTATTAGTAAGGGGGTGTACAATCCGGCATTATGCCTCTGGTCTTTGTCATATGGCAAATCTTGCATTGCGTGACGTGTCGCTCTACATCCCTCGTCAGTCAGAGCCATAAGAAGTGTTCTTTCACCAATGTCAGTATTGCCCCTGACAAAATGTCCTGTCAATCCTCTCAAATTCTTCTGAACAATGGTCTTTCGCAGTGAGCAATTATGAATGCAAAACTTACTCTGGTAGAACAAATAGCCATCAACTCTGTAATACTTCTTGGTAGGCTTTTCTTGAAATTGCTCTCAGATCTCCTTCAAGTCTTCATTTGTCCTCACGGACGTGATTAGCAGTTGATGATGGTTGAGTGTGTCTAATAAGTGGTTATGGTTTCTTGCCTTCTGCTTTAGTACGAACTGCCCAAGTGGCGCGTCAGTCCTTCAGTTTGCTCCTGTTGTTTAGGAATTTCAAGGCTTCGTGATCCATAAATAGCGTGATCCAGTGCTCAACAAATTTTGCAATAACATAAAACTTCTTGTCATATGTTGAGTACTTCCTCCTGGTTTGATTCAACCTTTCACTGAAATGGCGATGGGGCGACCTATCTGGCTCAACACTACCCCTATTCTCATGTTGGATGCATCACACTTTACCTCGAATAGTTAGTTGAAATCTGGTAATGCTTGGATTGGCTCCTGAGTTACCTTTTTCAGGGTGTCCTGAGCCACCACTGTCCAATTGAACTCCTTCCCTTTTAAAAGCTTCGTCAGAGAGGTGGTGATGGTGCCAAAGCTTCTGATGATTCGCCTGTAAAATGACGCTAGCCTAGAAATTGCCTCAACTCGATGAACGATTGCCCTGTGGTCCAATTTATAATGACTTCTTGTATCTTAATAGTTTTTTTTCATTGATCTCAAAATTTTCCATCTGGCTTGAATTTATTTTGTCTAATATTTTTTGAACTCTGTATCATGTGGCAATGCACCTTTTATTCTCTCTTTTAGAGTTGGTTGAATTAAGATATGATTCAAAAATGCAAAACTTTCTTTATTTGGTGCAATTATAGATAATTGCTAACTTTCTATATCTTTAATTAGTTATGTTTGTTGTGTAATCATCCAGTTAGCTCTTTCACTTGTCTTCCTGCTTTGCATGTCTGCAACTACATTTATTTTTCCTAGGTGATAATGTATATCCAAATTATAATCTTTGATGAGCTGAAGTCATCGCCTTTGCCTTAAAGTCAACTTCATTTGTTTGAAAAATATACTTTAAGCCTTGGTGATCAGTGAGTACTTCACAAGTGACTCCATATAAATAATGCATCAATATCTTCAAAGCAAATACAATTGCCGCTAGCTCCATATCATGCGTCTAATAATTCTTCTCATAATTCATTAATTGTCTGAAGGCATAAGCAAGTAACTTCATGTGTTGCATAAGCACACATCCAAGTCTTCTTAAAGATACCTCACTATAAATCTAGAAGTCTTTTGTCCTAGAAGTGATCATCAATGCTGGAGTTTTCATCAAACACAACTTCAACTTCTGAAATGCTCCCTCACAATAATCTTTTCACTCAAATTTAATCGTCTTTTGAGTCAATCTAAACAAAAGCATTGCAATGTGAGAGAACCTCTCAACAATCTCCTCTAATAGCCTGCTAGGCTTAGGGAATTTTAGAATTCTATAATAGTGGCTGGTCTAGGCCAATCAACGATCACTTTAACCTTATTATGATCCATTGGAATACCTTCACTGCTGCTCACATGCCCCACAATTGCTACACTTCACTAGAATTCACACATAAATAAATTGACGTATAACTGCTTCTTCTTCAGTGTTTGCACAACTATGCAAAAGATAATTTGCATGATGAGTTTCATCACTGGAATAAATTACAATGTCATTGATGAAGACAATTATGAATTTATCCTGAAATTATTTAAAGATTTTGTTCATAAGATCCATAAAGATGACGAGAGCATTTGATAACCCAAAAGGTATTAACTTAAACTCATAATGCCCATATATAGTATTGAAATCTATCTTTGCTATATCATCTTTTTTAATTCTTAGTTGGTGATAATTTGATCGTTGATAAATCTTTGAAGATACAGATGCTCATTCCAATTGATAAAAAAAATCATCAATCCTTTGTAATGAGTATTTGTTCTTAATTGTGAGTTTATTTAATTCTTGTTAATCAATGCATAATCATAAGCTCCCATCTTTCCTAACAAACAACAGCTTGGCCTTATAAATCCATTCCGATAAGTCGTATAATTGCCTCTTTAATTCTTATAGCTTTTTAATTGTCATTTTGTAAAGTATTTTTGTCACCGGTTTTGCATTTGATATTAAATCAATAGATAATCTCTCTTCCTAGTAGCAAACTTGATCAATTTAAGAAGACTTCTAGGTGCTCATTTATCACTGGTATATCTTCCAACTATTTTGACTCTTTTGTAAAGTCACTCACTTGAGCTAGAAAGCTTTGGCATCCTATTGTTGAAAATTAAAGCCTTTAAGTCGAATATCATTATGGATAGGACTTCTCTATCTCTCACAACTTGAATTCTTCTCTGGGGATATTAAATTTGGCTATCTTTTGAGAACATTTTTTAGTTGTATAGTATTTAGTTATCTTATAATATATGATTGACACAAAAGCTTCTATCAGTCATTATATGACTCATTGGGTAGAATGACTGACTAGACATCAGGCATCTTGATCAAGATCAATCCATTAGATCTCACAAACTTTTCAGAGATAAAGGAATCTGATGTTAAAGTATCAAATAGAGTTCTGACCAATATGCTTCGAAAAGATACAAAACTTATAATAAGGAGAATATAAAAGTCTAGAAATAAATAAAAATTTAGCCGATTTACTGAAACAAAGAAATACTTGTAATGATGACAGAGGAATCATTCGCTTCCTGCTGAGTCAGTTTTTTAACTCGAAGTTGTTCACTCTGGCTAGTCTGCCTCGAAGTTGTTTCTGATCCTGATGACTCGGCTGGTCTCTGTCTGCCTAAACTTCTCTGAGGACGTGGAGCACTAGTTCTGATATCTCAACTGATCTCTCTCCTTGTTGATGGCATCAAAAATAGGTGTTGGTGTATGTTAAGTATTCTCTTATGTGTGCCTTCTCACAGTTGACACAAGTCATAACACTATTGCTGCTATTAATGCCATTAACACAATTGATGGTTCTAAGTTTTTTTTTGTTGGATTGCCTAGACTGTATAGAGTGGTTGGGCTATAGAGATTTCGATCTCTCATCTCGTCTCTTCTCAAAATCTATACGCCTTTGTGTAGCCAATAGACTAATCTCTATTTTCCTAGATCTATTCACTAGAATTGAATAATCGTTAATGCCTAGAGGAATTATAGGTTGAATGATGGAATCCTTCAATCGTTGAGAAACGATGACTCTTTTCTTCGAAATTGAGGATTAACTAAGGGGCATATTTGGATCACTTTGCACCATTCTGATAAATCAATTATGCATCTGCCTTTCGGCTGAGAGAGGAAAAAACCAACCACGAAAAGTCCTAATAAACTCTTCCTACTAAATCTGGCTGTCAGTTTGACCTCCAAACTTCTTCTGTAGTTTTCCTTGTCACCACATCTATGTTTCCCCCTCAAAAGCAAATATGGCCAATGTCACTCTCCTCTCTTGTGGACTAGGTAGACCGTCGATAATATTTTTGATCTGCGACCATCAATTCTCATCCACTGATGATCCCTTTGCTCTTGAAATGCGGGGAGGTCTTGTCTTGGAATAAGTTCAAAGAATTATCCATCTATGTTGTTCCGCTAGCACTGTCCCGACTCTCTGAACCTTGAATCAGTCGTGTCACTGTGGTTATCATTTGAGTAAATGCCTCCATTGGGATGCTAGCATCACTAGATTTGGGATCACTAAGTGCTAGAGGCTTCAGATTTTCCTACTTAGCAGTCTTGCCTCTCTAATATTCTCACATATATCCTTGTGATCAATATCAATTGCCTCGATATACAAAAGTTTTACAATTATTAACAGTAATATTAAAATTACTATTCGATTGTCTTAATAACAATTTATGATTTTTCTAATGGCTATTTTATGATCATTTTTCCACTAATTCTATACTTGGTCGGGCTTTAATATCACTCTTGCCACGACCCGACCTGAGAGCTTAGATTACTAAAGAGGGAACTACGTGTCTAACGGTGGACAACTATTTAACAGTTGTTTGATAATTAAATCAAATGAGAATACAAAAGAGTTTCTACTTCATAAAACTTACATTTATAAAAAAAAATTATATTTAAACTTTTATAACTAACATAAAATAAAAATTGAATTAGGATGCCTATCAATCTATTCTCATCGACGTTTGTATGCATGTTCTATAGGATCCATTTACTTACAAGATTTTTTTTAAAAAAAAATGTTAGCAGCTGAAGGATTGAGATTAACTAATCGGTGAGTAAAATATTTCTAAGTTACAATGATTTTTATTTTTAAAAATATTTAAAAACAAAACAGCAAACAATAGAAAAATTATGTACAATGAAGAAACAATAAAAATATAATTTTATTTACTTTCATTTATTCTTGGTACACATTTTGTTATTTGGAGTTACTGTCTAAATGTACATTTAAAAAAATGCATTTACCTTTTCCAAACCCACAAAAAATGTAAACATTAGTTTTCATTTTTATTTTTATTTTTATATACATTTTCATTCCGTGCATGGGTACATCATTTTCTTAGCTAGTGTTTTTTTAGGGTAACTCTATATGCATACTTATATTATATTTTATTTATTTACTTGCATTTAGCATTTAAAAAAGCATGAACTTTTGCATTTTAAATGAAATATTGGAAATAGTAAAAACAAGTGTAATTGTTTTCTTAAATAAATATAACTATTGTAAGATAAAAACATATTTACTCACCTGTACATTATGTAGTTAGTTTTTTTTTCCTTCAATATATTTGTCTTTTGGTGCACCTATAATAATCATTTAAATTTAATTAATATTGATATACATTCACTTAACATGTTATTTAATCTTTCAACAACACTAATAGATGATCATTAAACTTTTAAATATTAAAATTGATATTAATGATCATTATAAGTTTAACTATTAATCTAGTCCATTCTTTCTCACAATTAAAAAAATAAACAACTTGCTATTAAAATTTGATCTCATACACGAGATTCTCTCTCTCTCTCTCTCCCCCTATATATATATATATATATATATATATATATATATATATATATATAAAATATATCACACGATGTCGTTTACGCTCGAGAGCACTGCTGGGGCTTCCAATAGAGATTTCGGTCGCAATTGATTCTACAGCTGGAAAAGAAGATCTCGCATCGTTGACCCTCGCTCCGGCGTCTGCATCTACGTCGACCTCGACATTCGCACTCCCTGTTGCGACTCGCATAGCGATATCCACTACTCGCATCGTCGTCTTCCTCTGTCGCTATCGTTTCTCTACTCGACGTCATCGTCTTCCACGCCTCTGTCGCTCGCAGCTGCCATATGCGCCCGATTCTTCTGTTTCGGCGCTGCTCCTGCTGCTGCGCCCGTCAGCTCCTCTGCTTTTCAGCAACCTCACAGCAGTTTAACGCTGACGGCCTCTGATGGTGTTTTCTTCTTTAGTTGAGTTGAACAAAGTCTTATTTGCCCGCATGATGGGTAACCCTAAGGAGTCCACAATAGTATTTCCCTCAAGTTATAAGGAATGTCGTGAGACTACAGATTATTTTTCTTTTATTAAGAAGGGAAGTAGGAAAGGAGGAAAAGAAGCAATCTTTTTCTCTGAATCATAAATTTATATCTTAGGAAAAATTCAAGTTTGCTCTTATTGACAAATTTCAGTGGGGCACCCTCCTATGGATGTTATCAGAAAAAGTGTTGATGATCTTAAGCTAGTTGGCAAGTGGAAAGTGAGAATCATGGATAGGAGACATGTGTTGATCCAACTAACAGTGACTGAAAACTACACCAGAAGTTTCTCCAAGAAATATCTTACCATCGAAGGTAAATCAATGAAGTTACTCATGTGATCTCCTAATTTTGACCCAAAGCATGAAACTCTCACTGTACCGGTATGGTTCAGTTTACCCGGTCTCAAGTTGCATTTTTTCATCATCATGTTCTCTACTCTATTGGGGTCATCCTTGGAGATCCTTTGAAAGTAAATCTGCCTACTTTCAACCTAACCCGACTCTCAGTGGCCGGAATACTTGTGGAAAAGGATATTACTTTACCTGATGTTACTGAAGGCTGGCTAGGCACAACCTTCAATGGTTATTGGCAACAAATCTTCATGGAACATAAACCCCCATATTATGCCCACTGTGAGATGTTTGGTCATATCATTACTAAATGTCACAAGCTTCATCTTATTTTGAAATCTAAGGTTCAAGTGAATAAGGAGGGGTCTAACCCCACTGCTGTGAGCATTTTGGTCATATCTTTGAGATGCGCAACAATATATAGGTTTAGACAGAAAAACTCTCTAAATAATAAGCCTGTAACATGCATTTACAGGTATACTTAGGGTGTGTTTGGCATCCCTTTTGGTTAGTATAATTTTTATATGTTTTTATTTTTAATTTTTGTTTTTAAAAACAAATCACCTTGTTTTTAAAAACACTCGAAACACCTGTGATGTATTTTTTTAATTGTAGTTGAAAACAACTACCATAATCAAATGCATTTAATTTAAATCAAAACATAAGCAAAGTAAAATAAAACTGATCCCCCTTAGGCCTTAGCTTAGATGTTTTTTGGTTTACTCACATTAGCTATGAAATGTTATGTTATTAAATGTCAGGTATTTGGTTCACTAACATCTTTAAGTAACCATTTTATAAATGTTATTCATGTTCTCTTTAATGATATTTAGATATAGATCAAATCTGTAAACATGTCCTGTTTGATTTTTTGACAACAAAAATAAGAAAAAAATTTAACATTGATTTCTTAAAGTTAATATTATGTTAAGTAAAATAATATTGATTCAAACAAACTATACCATCTTCTAGAGAAGGACTGTTTTCTTAGAGAAATTGATTATAGAACTCCTAAATTAATGTATCAAATAAATTTGGTGATAATTTGTGAAAATACATGGAAAATAAACTAAATTTATTGCATGATGAACTTTATAATTTTAATAGACATTACCTCAACAACAATAATCCTTTTATCCCACAGTGGGTCGTTTAATACAATTTCCCTAAAATTTTTTTTAATAAAAACTATGGATAAAAGTCCCAAAGTGGAATAGCTTAGGTTAAGTACGAATTTCAATTTTATATGCTATATTACCTTAATTTTATTATGTAACGGTTCAACGACACAACTATTCTTTAATTTAACTAAATTAATCAATAATTACATTATACGCAATTATTTGATGAAAAAATTGTATATCACCCAATAAAAAAATACTAACAATAAAAATTATCATGGTGGTATGGCTTGGAAGTGAAATATGCATAAAGAGGTTGCGGCTTCGCTTTCATTGTGTCTTGTGCAACCAATGTATGGAGCTCCTATTACTAATGCTCGGTGTGGGAATGGGGCAATGCGTATAGCCTTACCTTTACATTTGTTGAGAAACTAATTTTTTTTAATTTAATACCTCTAGATTATGCTACGATCAGCATGACTATTGCTCGAGGCAACGTAAGAAGAGCAAAATATTTCCTCAATTGTAAGGGTGGAGAAGTCCTTATATTCATAGCTACAAATCATTTTATGGGAGAAATTTTCATACTTTGTGCATAGCTACACAAGGGTTTATCTTAATCCTGAGATGGTGAGGGTTATTCCTAGTCACTTCTTAGTTCCACTGGTTGTGACGGTGGTTGTGACGGTGGTTTTGACTTCTCTTGTCAGATGAGGAGTGAGTGAGGCTGTGATGGCAACCCTAATCATGTTTCAATGAAATACTGCATTTGGAGCCCAAATTCTTCGAAAATGAAGAAGGCAGCGATGTGTTGAGCGAAAAATGTAGGGCTACATTGATGTGAACAGAGGAAGATGAGAAGAAAATAAGAAAGCGTAAAATGTTAGGCTTTGGTTCTCCCCCTTTTCTAATTTAAGCATAAAAGCAGCCTTCTCCAGTGATTGTGAAAATGTTGCCAACGATGCGTGGAAAATGCATGAAATTATTTACTCTTTATTTTGTTCCCTGGTTAGTACAACATATATTTATTTATTGAAAAAGGAGCTTTAGATAATGTTTTAAGGTAGGAGATTATGTGTTGGTTTCATTTTAAATATGGGGCATTTACATACAAAAAACACAATTCTAATGTATTTACATGCCTAACACCTAAATTTTAATATTTTCACACATAGCACTCAAATCTTTAATATCAAATATAAATAGCACTATTACTATTTTTTTAAAAGTGATGCACCTTTTCATGCATAGTTTAAAGCACCAAACTGTTATGCATGTAAATATGAGAGTTCAGGTGTGAGATATGTAAATACATAAGAATTTTGTGCTAGGTATGTAAATTTCCCCTTAAAATATCCGGAAATTTTTCTGCACTTGATTGTTGCTCCTTTTTTGTTTTTCCAACACACTCCAAATATATTGAAGAGACAAGTGTGCTTCACTCCTGTAAGATACATTATTATTTCACACTCACTGTGCATCAAGGGGTTCAGTGTAATCATTCCATTTTGTTACTGCTGCAATTTTCTGCAAAAGCTACTCCGCCTTCTGCTTATTGTAAAATTGACTGAAACAGGCAAACACTTACGAGGAACTCCCCGAGCGTCTCATCGGAGCTGTTCGTGTGTCGCATTTAGAACTTTCTTCTGCTGTAGTTCCACAACTTGACCCCAACTCAGCTGAATGAGGAATTTAAATCGGTGATTTGGCAACCCGAGTTTCTAGAGCCTTTTTCTGTTTCATTAAATTTTCATAAAAGCGATCAAAAGCATGCAAGTTCGGCAAGGCTGCATCCTTCTGCTCCATTGTTTGCTGCAGGGCTGGTTCTTCTTTGCTTGTTCTAAAGCAGAGGATCCATCGCGTATCTATACCGTAGACAGGTAAGCTGTTCAAATAAGTTGCTTCCAATTAATAGTATTTAATGCTTTGAATAATTCATTGTGTCTGATAACTCTGAGATGGGGAAATTAAAAGTTCTTAACCCTTTTTTCTTCCAACTCTGCCAAGTTTTGGAATCTATCTTTTCTCAAAACTGGCGACAATGATGTAAAATATTTAAAAAAAACTTATATGTTTGTACAAAAATGATATAGGTTGGATGAGGCTAATGTTATTGATGAGTGCACGAGAAAAAGTGATTGTATTGTGATAGAAATCTGAAGTTTAGGTCATCAGCTTCATCCAGAACAATTTTTCTTAATTTCTTCTATTATTTGCGCGTGCTAATCTTTTTCACCTTGTTACAAGTTTATTTCATGGTAAAAATATAATTTTGCTGATTTTTTTTATACCCAGTATGAATGAGCTTTTTCCTCTTAAAGAGATTCGCATGAAGAAATAACCTTTGTTTTGAATTTGTTTTGAATTGCTATCTCGTGAATCTAATTTTGTCTGTGCAATCACTCATAGCGTCACGTGAATCTATTTCGGCCGGCCTTTTAGGTTTAGAATTTTGGTTTTTTTAACGGAATGTTCGATTTTTAATGTGTGGTTACAAGCCTGTGGCCGATGCATGTATTGAGGGTTCTGGTCTGGGGAAAATATTTGCGTACATAAGATGTACGTAGTGCTGCATACATCAGGGGTTATTCAGGGGGTACAGGGGAGTTATATTCGGGTTATACCCCCATGTAACCTCTGGTAATTTCCTTGTAACATTCGTATAACTTATTTATACCCATGAAATTACATAAGCGCGGAACTCATTTGTAGGTTACAGGGAGGTTACATAGGGGTATAACTCCGATATAACCCTTATTGTACCCCCTAAATAACCCCTGGACGTACACAGTGTTGTGTACGTCTTATGTACGCAAATATTTTCCCTGGTCTGGAGGCACAGGCATGAGACCTTTGTAGTGTGGCATTGTAGGGTAGCTAATGGCTTTAGCGTTGATGTGCGCATTCATGGAATCATGGTCATAGGGCATGCCTTTTTTATTTGTCTGATTTATGTCAATTTAAGGTTTTATAAATTATGTAATATATAACTTGTATTTATTTTAATTCAAATCAAACATAAAAAGACTTATATTTATTTTATTATATGAAGTAATACAACAGAACAAATAAACTTCTAACTTTTTATTGTCTTTTACTTAATTCTTACATTTCTAAGCATCACAATATTTGAGAAGTAAATATTTAATTAATGCTGTTAGAAATAATGGCAAGCTAATATTTATATCACAAAAACTTAAATTAATTGATATTTTTAAATTTAAATTTTATTAATTTAACGAGGCTAATAAATGATAGAAAATTTATTGGGATCAGAGTCGTCATCATTTTAAAACTGAGCAGCTAATCAAACTGTATGTTTAGAGTTGGCTTAATAATTGCGTTTTACTTGTTGGTATGTTCATATTATTTAAATGAACACTTCAACAAGAAAAAAAGAACTTCAAATTTAACTGAGCGTTTAGTTTTTCATAAAAAAATATTAATAAATAATTATACAAATATAATTAAATATGCAATCCAAAATATATTTTGGGCTAGTATCTGATTAGTTTATAAATTAGTCAAATAAAAATTATATAAATTACTAAGTAAATTTTATTGTAATTAAATAATATAAATAAATACTACTAAATTAAGTCATTGAAATATTTGTTAGTAAGCAACTAGTAATATCGATATTACATTATAATTTATTATTATTTTTTACATAAAACATTTGACTACACGAATCTTGAGAAAATTTAACTTATGCAAAAAGAGGATATTGAATAACCACTGATCATCACTTTACTCGGTCGGGTCATGGGCCGACCTAATGAATGTACATCCGAACCAAAGAATGCCATGCACCTGAACCAACACCAAATCAAAAGATGTCGGGTCATTCACAGAGAAGATCAACAGTTACTCAACCGAACTAACACTCAACCCCTTGTGAAGCTTCCTCATTTGAAGGAAAGCTTTCCATCATGTTACAGTGATAAACTCTCTGTCTAATGGAATAAACCCTTCCTGAGGATGAGGGGGTCTCTCCCATTGATTCCCTTCAGAGAAGCCAACTGAAGATCTATTTGTCGACGAAAGAACTTTAGCCAACCAAATGATGATTAAGTGACAAATTCAGACGGTTATGAGTATGAAACAATGTTAGTATCAATTACATTTACAAAATGACACCAGTAGTGATTACCAGGGTTAGTTACAAATTTGTAAATGTGTAATGGCTTATAAATCACCTGAAACGTTCTTATTAAGTGAAGAAAAATTATATAATTTACTTGATTTCTTCTATAATCTATAAATAGGGAGTCATTTCTTCATGAAAGACAACTGAATCTATTTAAAGAGAATTAGTATTACTTGTTGCTTTCCATCTACATTCTCCCTCACTTTCCATCTACATTCTCCCTCATTCCTTTCATCTGACCAATGCTCTATCCCTTAGGTGTAACCCAAAGAATATTTTTTTGATTCAACATTCTAAAATGTGTTATGAGCGTGGAGTCTTGCCTTCAACAAGAAGAACTTGAAGAAAGAACACACCTAGGAGAAACTTCTAATATGGAGCCCGTTAGAGAATTTGTACACCAACTAATTTTGTAGCTCTTGGATTGGATGGCAGGTCAGATTGCATAACTGACCTGCATGGTGCTTGAGGTGAGAGCACAGCCTCTCCCACAACCTAGTCCTTTAGCACCAAAGCCCCAAGGCCATCATATGGATCTAGGAGTCAAATGGGTGGAAGAATCTCAGTACCATAGCAGCGTTGGATCCAAGCCAAGGAATAAATCGCAAGCGGGGGAATGGAAGTGTACCGCCAATTGGAGAATGAGTTATCTCGACAGATTATTGATAATGAACCCTCCGAGAGGTTCAAGGTTCTGTCTTTGGATCCATAGAAGGGCCAAAGCAATATGATCGATCATATTGTATCGTTTTAGTCAGCTATATGGCTTCTTAAAGCATCTAACGCATTGAAGTGCCAACTATATTTCACCACACTAAGGGATTCACCCTTCAGGTGATTTAGCAGCCTCCCCGTCAGAATCATTACTTCATTCGAAAAGTGTAAGAAGTTATTTATGGTACAGCTGCCTAGCAACGAAAAGCCCTACAAGGATTTAAAATCCTTGTGGCACGTCAATCAGGGATCGAATGAGAGCCTCTGAATGGTGTTCACACCTTTGAAATTTAAACAATCCAAAAAACCAAAAAACAACTACACCCTTTCAAAACAAAACAAACATCAAAGCAAAGTGAATTTAATCAACATTTGACCAAAAAGTTCAAATTCAAAATACACTCTTTTGATCCCCAACGGAAACTCCTTAAATGACCCCACATTTAAATTTAAGTCTAATTCCTTTAATATGAAATCAATTTTAATTTCTTTGGTATGTTCCAAGTATGTCACTTGGGCATTCGTGTCGGCTTGTTGATTGCTTCGGTCAACAACAATACATGCGGTGTTCATGTCTAGCACACAACACCTATTGGGGGTTCATTTGTTGACCTTATTTTTCATGAGATCAAATTCCTTTCTTTAGGAGCCTAGAATCTAGCCTTAGGACTTTCCTATGGACTATCATATTTGACTAGTAAAGAATCCATATCCCACATACAAATTCAAAACAATTCTTGACTCCTCTTATGAAGTCTCACCTGAGTGGTCACAAGCCCCCAAATGTCATTTTGGGATGGCTAAGAACAACATTTGAAGACTCAAGAGTGAGTTACTAACCATGGCTTAGGATAATCTTGGGAGGCTCAAGTTTGGTCTCACACACACCTACACACACTCAAACCAATCAAATTCCCCCATACCCCAAAACTCTAAAATCACATACACTGGACCTACCTCTTTAACTCTTTGGGGAACTCACATGGGTGGTCCCAAGCTCTTAGCCTTTGGTTAAGATGGCTAAGACCAACATGTTGAGACTCAAGAATGAGTTCTCATTTGGTGTCTTATAGTCCAAGATGGCTAGTCATGACATGCATGATCACCTTACCCATTTTTTCCCAAATTGATTAATCTCCTTAAACTTCCCAAATGTCCCCCAAATTCCCCAAAATGCCAAATTTAACCCCAAATTCAAGCCCTCCAAATTCCAATATGAAATTCAAATTCAATTTCACGAAACACCAAATTAAAACCCAAATTTTAATTCCAAACCCAAAACCCCCAATTTTGAGTCAAATGTTCAAATTCATACCAAAATTCCACTATGTTAAAAGATTCTCCAAATTTGGCCTACACACCAATTCAAATATACCAAACCCAAAATCAATTTTTCATGATAATTCCAAAGCCCTTCAAGCCCATTGGCCAAGCCCAAAACCAATCTTCCTTAACCCGTCCTAAAAGCCCAAAGTTAACCCTTTCATACTTCATTTTAAAAGCCTAGCATAATTAAATTAAAAGCCCATGAATTGAACGCAATTTCAATTAACATTGAAGCCCACATGTCAAATTTATTTTCATCATTCTTTTAATCAAAACCATACACCATGGTCACACATCATACATCCATGCTTAACCCATCCAATTTTGGCTCCATGGCATTCTCTCACCCAATTATTAAAGTCCAAAAATTCCCTCTTCATGAAAATTGCCCATGGCCTCACGCATGTCATGAAACCACTTATGGGGGCATCCATAAGCATTACATGGCTCATGCACTCCAAAGTGGCAAAAGGAGTACCTTCTTTCACCTTCCACCAAAGTGAACTAACCAAAACCCTAATCCCACCAAATGCATGTTTCCCATGTCAAATCAATCATCTAAGCCCCTAGAAGTTGATACAACAACTCCAGCCACCTTGGACATGACCCCAAGCCATTTCCATGGGGTTGAACCCATGGTTAACCCAACATAACCCAAACTCATTGCCCGCTTTGGAAAATTACAATTACCCATGGTTGGACCAAATTGACTTCACATCTCAATTCTGACCTCCCATAGTGTGGAAGTGACTTTGTTTGGCCGGCCGGCTGGCCTCCCCTAGCCACCAGAAAACTCCAAGCCTGAGAAGGCCTCCATAGCCAAAACACGAAATTGAAACTCCCTGATATGGCTCACTCCCATTGGACTGTTGCCCTCTTCTTCCCTTTACATTAGTACTACTTTTGGCCATCATGGCTTGCCCTATTTGCAGTCATAACCTGACATATAAAACACCACCATTTCACGGTCAAAAGTGGAGAGTTCACAAAACTTGGCGAAGCCTTAACAAATTTTTTTCAAACTTCCGCACAACCTTACAAAGCTCATCCCCACCATTTTCAAGCCCTCGAACCGACCACAGAACCTCAATTTCCAACCTCAATTCTAGGGAATTTCTCGGCCTTGAAATCAACCTTCACCAAACTCAAAATTGACCATCCCAAAAGCTTCACAGCACTCCAAAACCACTTCCCCAATCAAAGCCCCATCATCTCGAGCCTTCTCACCCAGTCCTAGACCAAGCCCGAGTCTCCCTCCGATCGAAATCATACATAGGCTCGATTACATATTGAATTGAAGCTTAGAGGACATTGGTGGACTCAAGGCGAAGCTCGGGAATAAACCCAATTGAGGCCTCGCCTCTTGGACGAAGGTATAGACCAAAATCCCTACATCTGTGCTTAGTTTGGACCTTTGTGAAGAAAATTTTAATTTCACATGTATCTAGCCGTATGAATGTGTTCATCTTACTTTGATGAATGGTGTAGGAACAAGTTGCACTTCACTTGGTTGAGTATCGAGCGAGATCTTAGGGTTATAACACGAACGGTTCTCGGGTTAGAGCTATTGAGGACGATGAACGAATGTCGTCCTTTTCCACATGTATCGAATGGGCGGTCAAGATCGAGCCAAACGAGCAAATGGAATGTGAACCGTTGGCTAATGAGCTGGCTAAGGTGTAAAGTGCAACCAATCGAATTGTGATGTGTGGTCTTCGACGAATCCGATGTATGACGCCGCGCCGATGTCGGTAAGTGGAAAATTAGGGTATTTTGAAATTATTTAATTACAAAAACTTCAAAATTTGATATCTTAGTCTAGAAAAATCACAAAAATAAAGTAAAAATACATTTGTGCTCAGTAAATGTAGGAGAATTTATTAAACCAAAAATTAAAAATATTTATTTAATTAATTAAAAACATCAGAAAGGAAATTAATTTTAGATAATTAGACAGTTATCCAACTTAAATGAAATTTTGAGGGCTTGCTACTAATGACATTATGGATCTTCTATGATTTTTCCAAGGTCAGAGAGCATCATTATGATCAAAAGCGCTAATTTTTTAGGACTTTTAGTATTATCTCAATTAAAAAATTATAAAAAATAAAATAAAAATTAGAAAAATACAAATCAAGTTTGGTAGGTTCGTTGTAGCCAGAGGACCTTACCAAAAAAATCAAATTTAAAATGTTCAAAATACATTTTTTCCATTTAAGACCAATAAAAATGATTGAAAAATTAGAAAAATACAAAATAATTCAAAAAATCTTCAGAATATCCAAAATGAAGAAAATGACTTTGTAAAGTCCTTGTAAAAATTTAAAAGTCAGAAAATTTATTTTTATTATAAAAATATATTTTCAATGTAAATAAGAATTTTTGTTTAAAATAATAAAATAAAATAAAATAAAAATTAGAAAATTGTGAAATTTGATTTGGATGATTCAATATGACCAGAGGAACCTAGGAAAATAAAATTGCAGCCAAAATAAAAAAGTTTATTTTTGAGTTATTTTTCAATTTAAAAATAATTAAGAATAATTAAAAATCACCAAAATATAAATGTATCTCAAAATATCATTAAATAGTCCCTAATAATAGAAAACCACTTAAAAGTATTTTTTATAAATTTTTAAAGATGTAAAAAGGTATTTTTAGCATTTAAATGTATTTTTCTTTATTTTTAAATAAAATAATTATAAAATTAGAAATAAAATTATAAAATTGTAAAAATAATTTCTCTAAGTTCTTTGAAGTCAAAGGAATATATGAAAAATATTAAAATCAATTTTTAAGAATAAAATGTATTTTTTGTTTATTTATCTCTTAAAATCAATGAAAAATTATAAAACTTAAAATATAATTAAACAATTCACAAAATTTCTTCCAAGTGGTCCTCTAACCTAGATAAACCTCCTAAAATTTACTTAAGTGTAGAAAAAATGTTTTTGTTTAACTAAGTTAATTAGCTTTGATAATTCCCTGTTTTGAATTAAAATAATTATTAAAAATTAAATAGAAACCAGAAAAATATAAATACTTCTCTGGTGTATAAATTGACCAATGAGTTGAGTAACAACAAAGTTTCAAATTCATTTGAGTTAAATTGAAGAAATTATGAAGTAAGAGACCCTAGGGGTAAAATGGTAATTATGTAATTTTGAATTCCAAATTAAAATTTAGGCCAAATCAAAGGGTAAATGGGTAATAATCATGATAATTAACTCCCCAAAGTGATTGAAACATGAAGGGTTAAAAGGTAGGAACCAATTCACTTCATTTTTTACAAAAGCTAAAATTATAATTAATCAAATCATTATGAATTGGAAGATGGTTAAGTTTTTTATGATCCTAGTGTGAAGGGGCATGAGTTAAGAAGATGGTAACTCACTCATTTAGACCCTCAATCAATGGTAAGTGCAAGTCAATCTTTCAATGAAGATTACACACCATATCATAAGACTTTTTATAAAATTACAACTTTACCCCTCAACCATTTAGAGCTTGGTAGTGATCCAGCGTTAATTTAAAATTACTTAATGAGACTTAGAATGGAAACATAAGTAATCATAAACATCACTGAACACTACGAGCTCAAGTTCAATTGAAAAGAGATGGAAGGTTCATTAATAACTAGGTTTACCCTAAGGGCCCTTACTCTTATAATTCATCAATATAACAATGAGTGATTAGTTGCGCCTACTCATGGACTAACTTACACACCAAAGTTCACTGAGAACAAATGCAAGCACTACAACTAAACTTAACTTAATCATAGTGGATTAATTCAAAGACATAATAAGCTTAGATGAACTCAAAATGATCTAGAAATGTTTAAAGAGGCTTAGGGTTATGCCTCGATCCCCTTTGCAAAATTCTGAACATTTTGAAGGACATCTGAACCTATTATTTTTCCTCGAAGAAAATTATCCACAAAATCTTATAGGTATCCAACAAGATATGATTTGGGACATGTTAATGCACCAATTCCAATAAAATACCTTCTACACTAATTGTCCCACATTTAAACCCAATCCTCAATGGTTTGAGTTTGAATAAGGTGTTCATGTCCTTGTGAACAATTGGGGATTGTTGTTTATGCCACATATGGATCATCGTGCTAGTGTGAGCCAAGGGCCTTGATGACGAAGGAAATGACGACATCACTTATGTGTGCTAAACGAGGGATATGAAATGTGATTTGTAATAGTATCTCCTAGCCCAAGAATCCTTCGAAAAAAGGGGATAAGATAGATGATACTATTCTCCAGCCCCTGGTAGGAGTTGCCCCTAGCTCACTTAAGTTTTCGATACTCCTAGTCTGCTTAGAGTGATTAGCTCATGGACTATAGTGTTTTACAAAACATATATAACATTGTGAACCTAACATAAATCCTTTTCGCGACGACATTACTTTTGAATGTTAAGTAAACCTATTTGTATGAAAAGCTAAAACAATTTTTGATGAAATCTTATAAATGTCCACGGACTAATCACTTAGATCAAGGTTAGGAGTTACCCTTCTCAGATTGTCAGGTTAGTGGCTTTTACCGGTGTTGGATAATAAAGCACATAGCCCACCTCTGAGCTCCCACCTGTACTAATTTCATACACTTAGTCTCAGTGTTTCATATGTGACATCAGGCTTTGTTTTACTTGCTTTTGTTTTTCTTGAACGACTTGTTTTGGGTTTCTTTCGTGTCAGATTCTCTTTGCAATTCATTTAAAATTCCAACACTTCATTATACCCAGTTTATGCTACTAACCCATGCACCTGCAGCAGAAGCATCAGGTACGCACTCCATAATTTATTTACTGCACTTTTACTACTTTACCTTACAACATTTTCTTGCTCATGCATGTTTCATTCTACCTGCAAAATAAAACAACAAAAAATGCACTTTCAAAAATAATAATACACCCTTAAACCTTTTAAACGCACTTAATCTACTCCTTTAGTGTTTATGAGGATCTCTCAGACGAGGTTACCTACGATTTCTAACGAGAATTCTTTGATCTTAATAAGTTTAACCACTTTTTAAGACTAAGTAAACCTAAGAGAAAATAGTGGTGTCGGGACGACAGAACTGTGAGATCTTGGTCAGTGCCGCTTAACTTAAATTAAAATTCCTCCCAAACATTCGAACAATAATTACAAATAAAATCAAAACATAAAACATAAACGATCATAATTCATAAAACACATAATCCTTGAAGCTGTTACCGCGAAGAGGAGCATTGGAGCAAGTCGTGGAAGACGGAGGGTGATGCTCTATAATAGTAAAACAAGTCTATATCAGTTAAACCATTCCTTAGAATTAAACAAATATGTCATAGGACTTCGAGGTAGTCTGTCTGGTGTGACATAAACCCTCGCTCTATCTTTTAGACTTTTGTATACTGTGCAATATAAGCTATAACTTACCTTAGGATTCTGAGGTCGTTATTGGATACGACGTAAATCTTTTAATCTTTCAAGCTATTTGCATAATTAGATATTATGCAAGTATAAGCCCTATAATTAATAATAGGTAGGATTGAACATGAATGATTTTGCTTCGAAAAATAAATCTCAACAATAAGCTAGCTTGGGAAGTTGTTGAGGTTCACCTCTGTTGTGTGACATCACCTAGTCTTCACTCATTTGATTCCTAAAATATATGTTCTTACTTGATCATTTCCCACTTGTTATTCCTTATAAACTACCTTGAAAACCCACACTTTGAATATCTTGAGGACGAAACCATTGGTCTTTATTGAGAGTTTTCTTAAGTGACTTCAATCATTTAAGATGTAATTAATTATAAGGGATTACCCTTATAAGGAACTTTAAAACCTAGGTAATATAAAACTTATATAATCCTTATATTATAAAGGGAAACTTGTTGGTCGTACACATGTCTCACAGACCAAACGAATATCATAAATTTCTTTAGATTATATGATTGAGATCAATGTCAAGTAGTATGCCTATCTTTCGGGATGATGCATTGCTTGTAGTGTCTTGCTCGTCACTTAAACTATCAAATATATGAGATTTTGTTAGTTTCATATTTTTCAAAAATTAAAATATTATTTTCAAAATCAAAATTATTTCAAAATTTAAAGCAACCGACAAAGGTTAACAGAAAGAAAGCAATTAGGCATTTTCTGTGAACAATTTGCTTATGATATTCCTAAATTTTCAAAAGAAAAAGAAAATTTTTTTTACAAAAAAAATTACCATAAGCAACACTCTGAATAATACTATTTAAAGAAAAGACCAAAGATTTCTCATAAGAAAAAGAAAGATAATAAAATCAAATACTACAAATGTGGAAAAAGTGGTCACAATACAAATAAAAGCATAGTTAAAAAGAAAATAAATAAGCTTATTATTGATGAGAATATTAAACAATCTATTTTCAAATAAACTTAAATTCATCTCTTGAATCTTCGGAGATTGAGGACAATTCTTCTTATTCATCTTTTCATGAAGATAATTGTACATCAAAATTTGAATGCAAATACAATAATAAAAATTATTACAAATCATATGGTCGAAATGAACGGCTTATTTTTTTTTATCTTCTTCAATGAAAGAAGAAATACTCAAAATTGCATTCCAAACAAAGAATGAAAATAAAATGCTTAAAAAAATCATCGAGTCTAAAGGAGACTCCTTTTTCTGAAAAAATTATTTTTTTCAGGATATTCTATAAAAAAAGCTTTAAACAAAAGTTTAATTTTAAATACTGAAAATAGACGTACGACTATAAATGATTTAAAAAATAAAGTTAATATTTTAAAATTTGAAATAAATAATTTTAAAAAGAGCCAAGAAAAATTAAATACTAGATTATTAAGTCTAGAATTAAAAAATATTATATCTATTGAAATATCAGTAGAAAAAGAAAATAGGCAAGAATAATCTTTTTAAAATTCTTTACAAAAAAACTATTATACATAAATGATTTATAACTATTACTTTAAATATAAATCGAGAATATACATTATTTAATCTTGTTACTCTTGTTAACAGCGGAGCAAACATGAATTGCATTAAAAAAGAAATAATGCCTTCTAAGTATTTTGAAAAATTCATGTAGCAGTTAACTTTTGCTTCGGGAAATAAAATATAAAATTTCATCTGCTAATGTTTGCAAAAATAATATTTGCATTAATACTCCTTTTTATTAGTTAAAAGTTTAACACAACGCATCATTTTAGAAACTTCATTTCTATACAAAATTATGTCAATGAATAAAATCGATAATACTGGCATTTATTCTAATAAGTTTGGAAAAACAATTATTTTTTAGTTTATCATTAATCATACAAAAATTATTTAAAATGAAATAAATAAAATTAAGTTAAAATAAAATTAATTTAATTTTTACAAGAAGAAATTGTTTTGTTAACTATAGAAAAAAATTAAAAAGTAATTCTATAGAAGAAAAAATTTCTACTTTGCATAATAAAATGTTAAATGAAATTTGAGGTGAAAATCCAGCAGTTTTTGAAATAGAAAAAAACACTGTATTTCCATACCGTTTATCAATAATTTCGATGAAAATAATATTAAAACTAAGGCACGATCGTGTCAAATGAATCAAGAGTATTTAAAAATATGTAAAGAACAAACTAGTGAACTTTTTAATAAAATATTAATTAAAAAACATGGCTCGTCTTGGAGTTGTACAACATTTTGTGTATTAAATAATGCAGAAAAAGAAAGAAATAAAACAGGGATAGTAATTAATTATAAACCTCTAAATGAAGTTTTAAAATGAATTCAGTATCATATACCAAATAAAAGAGATTTATTAAAGAAACAATAATCTTTTCTAAATTTGATTTAAAATTTGGATACTGGCATATTCAAATAATTGAGTCTGATATATATAAAACGGCATTTACTGTTCCTTTTGGTCTTTATGAATGGAACGTTATGTCGTTCGGATTAAAAAATGCTCCTTCAGAATTTCAAAAAACAATGAATGAAATTTTTATTCCATATTTTGATTATATATTAGTTTACAATGATGATGTTCTTATTTTCTTTAAATCAATAGAAAGACATTTTAATCATTTACAAACAGGACTTGTCAAAAATAATGAGCTGGTAATTTCTGCGCCGAAAATCAAATTATTTTAAATAGAAATACGATTTTTGGGACATAATATTGTCTGAAATTCAATTATTTTAATTGAAAGAAGCTTAGAATTCACTTCTAAATTTTCAGATGAAATTAACGATCTCTGTCAATTACAGAGATTTATTGGTTCTCTCAATTACGTAGTGGATTATTACAAAAATCTTGTTTTAGATATTGTCATTCTTTATAATCTCTTAAAGAAGCAGCATAATCATTGGATAAAAAATCATACTAAAGTTGTATAGTTAATTAATCAAAAGATAAAGATATTACCTTGTTTACATATTGCAGATTCGTCTCTCCCTGAAATAGTGGAGACTGGTGCCTCTAATATTGGCTATGACAAAATCTTAAAGCAAAAAGCTTTCAATATCAAACAATTAGATCGCTTTACATTTGAAAAGTGGAATACCACTCAAGAAAAATATTTGACCATTAAGAAAGAAATACTTTCGATCGTTAAAAACACTATAAAATTTCAAGATGATTTATTAAATAAAAAGTTTTTATTACTAATTGATTGCAGTTCAATTAAGTATATTATGCAAAAGAGTGTCAAAAATCTTATCTCCAAACAAATATTTGTTAATTGACAAGCACAATTATCTTCTTTGAATTTGATATTGAATATATTTAATGTAATTCTAACTATTTACCTGACTTTCTCACTCGTGAATTTTTACAGAGAGAAAGATAAGGAAGGGTGGATCACCCCTCACCAGCATATTGGAATGACACCATGTGGCCCCATAAAAATTTATAAATTTACAGCAATATTTAAATGGAAGCCCAATGACCTCCACATCAGGAGTCAAATATGCTTAATCTCCTAATCTACAAATCAAATAAGTCGCAGAATTTGTGCAAAAAATCTTCAAAAGAAATCCTAAAGATTAGTCAAGAGGATTATGAAATTAATGATCCCTGAAAATTTTAAGAAAGATATTTAAGCACAATTGCCTACACGTAAGATAGTATTGACCGTGAATCATACGAGGTAATCCTCACTTCATTACAATGAGTTGAAATTTAATACAATTATAATGAACCAAATAATTCTATTGCATATAACAATGTAATAATAAATCACATCTTGCACCACAATGACTAGGTTTTAACTCCTTTCCAGACTAAACAGGTTGAATTTATTTATCATGTAACTAATCAGAAAAAATTATATTTTTTAATTATTGGACCTATGCCTAAGCTATGAATCGAATTTTTTTTTTTACTTATTAATCCAAAGCATAAATATTTTTGGCTTTCGTGTTAATGCCTGAAATTTTAAATAAGGAAATATTAAATTGATTTTTGCAATGGTTGGACAAAATTGGCGCCACCAATGAAATCCTTGTGGAAACCATTACTAATCTTTATCCAACATGAGTTCACTCCTCTTTGCAACTCGACAAAATAAAAAAATAAATTTTTACCTGATGGTACGTGAGAACTATTATTTTTTTGTGAGGTACAAATTTCATGGATCTTCGCCTGAGATCTATGTCACTAGCAAGTTTGCATGAACACCAAATGTTTATGGTGCACTTTATTCATCAAGCGATGGTCACAAATTGTTATAAGTAACATGGTAATTCAAATCAATAAAGTCATCACAATCAATGTTAAAAGTACTAAAGAACAGAAATCCCAAGAATTTTCCCTAAAGAAAATTCATACCAAATTAACAGAAAATATCCTCGCGAATTCCTAGATCAAATCAAGCGACGAATACAGGAGTTTTATCAATAAAAAATAAAAAAAATTATTTGAATCAGAATACGACATATTAGTTTCCAATCAAAGATTAGACGACTAAGAAAATTGGGTGTGGTCGGTGACCCACGTCGGCTCGAATTAATGGCAGAAAAATAAAGATTGCTTAAAGTGAACCCCACTTAAGTCATTTCAGAAGAAATTATGGGCAATAATTTTGGTAGTTGAAACAGTACTAGTTGGTGAAATAGTGGATGCAATTATACTGATTTGTATAATACTATTTGTAATAATTTTACTCTTTGTCACATCCAACGAATGTGTTATCTTTTATTAAGTTGTAAGGTATTAAATTTGGAGTTCGCCCTCAACTATAAATAAGGGTGTTATGTTCTGTCTAGGTCTGCAAGTTTTTAGAAATTCATCAGTTGTGAGATAAAGAGTCAGTCTGGTGTTCTCCCCAAGATTGGTGCTCTGTAAGTTTTTTTATTTTATGATATTTCAATTTTATTTATATCCTGGTTTCGAATTGGTATCAGAAACATGTGTGACTAAATCTTTTCTGGAGCTCTTTTTCTGTAAGTAGTTTTAATATGATAACCTAACATTGTAAAAATTATAAAAATTTTAAAAATATGGTAACCTAACTTTGTAAAAATTATAGATACAACACAAAAATTTATATAAATTATTTTTTGTAGGATTTAAATATTTTCAAACAACGAAACTAGTATCGCCCAAAAATAAGGGGCAACTGATACACTATCAACAAATTTCCATCATCGGATACGAATCTTGAGGCATCACACGGATCTCAATTTAATTTTTTGAGCAAGAAATATTCAAACATCGATAAAAAGTCATAGAGAGTTCTGCTTTCAGCAAACTTACAATCAAACTGACTGACTTGACGATAAGAACTCAATGTTACTAAAATTGGTTAAATCCAAGCAAAATCAAGCCCAATTTAAGCTATTAAATCACTTTTGGAATTTTCCTAAACACATTTGGAGGGTCAAACGAATGTTAATTCTTATGAGTCTATTGTCAAATCAAGCGTCTTAAGTAAGTTGAATTTAACAAGCCCAAATTCACTCAATTTCAACATCATTAAGGCACACAATTGTCCATCAAATGTGTTCGTTCGAGGGAGGCCCTTTGAGTCATGTGATCAAAGTGATTCATATTCATGCATTAATTGCACTCATAACTCTATAAATATAACTCTACACTTCTTCTGAGGGGGGAAGAGTCTTTGAGGCCTGAGGAGAGCTCGAAGCTTAAGGAAGAATTGAAGCTTTGAGAAAGAGCTAAAGTCCAACACCACTCATACCGTCGTAGACTGCTACCAACCGTTGTTGCCCACAGCCGACCGTCATCAAGCACTCATGTCGCTGTCGACTACCTTCGACCACCGTCAATCACCTTCAAGCACCGTTGATCGCCTTAAAGCACCGTCGATCGCCTTCAAGCACCGTCGATTGCCTTCAAGCACTATCTGCCACTATTTGCCGCATTCAACGACCGTTGACCGCAGTCAACCACCACCTGTCTATCATCACCGATTGCTACCAATCATCGCACGTTCATTGCAAAAAAGCTCGTTTGCATGTTAATGTCGTATCTTAGGAAATATTCTAACTTTTTTCTATCTATGGTACAAAGGGTTATAGTTGTAATTATTATTTATACTGAAACCCTTTAGCTGGGTCAAGCCCCATAGTTTTTTCCTTTAAGTTTTCCACATAAATACTTTTCGAGTCATTACTAGTTGATTTTCTCAGTTTTAAATATGTGTTGAATCTTCGAACCACGCTAAGACAATAATTTACTACTCTACTTCCACGAATTTTCTAGCACGTGTCAACATGAAAAAGATAACTCTTTTTAAAAATAAAAAATGATGATATTTTTTATATGATATGAAAGGTTTGGACAGTAAAAATTTAGAAAACTATAATGTTAATATGTAAATACATAAGAATTTGGGGGATGGTATATAAATACCGCTCAAAAGTTTCAAAGGGCCCATTCATTCATTAAAGATTTCTTAACTTCTTAAATTTAATTCCAGCATAAATAAGCTTAAAATAAATTTCGTGCTCATTGAAATATAGCATATAACTTGCATCGCAGTACATCATATTTTTTCCAGAGTTTGTCGTTAGGCTTTAAAACAAAATTTCAATTTCAGCCTTAAATGTGAAACCCTTTTTGGATGTGGATTTCGATTAATTTTGCTTAAAAAATCCTTGTAAACATATTTAAAGCAAAAATAATTTAATTAAATTTAAGATAACACATAATACTTAATAAAGTAATTATCAAATACTACTGAAACTTTAACGACAAAAAATATTTTAATATAATTTATTTAAAATCATGAATTTGGCAATAAAAGTTCTGAATATCATCCACAATTTCAGCAAAACTTCATTAAAACTCTTTAATTTCAACAAAAATTGCTAAAAAAGCAATCTAACAACAGCACCTTAATCCCACTATGTGGGGTCGGCTACATGAATCATTTTTCTCCATTGCGTCCTATTTAGCGTCATATTTTCATTTAGTTCTAGTAAGTTAAGATCACTTTTTATACATAAAGCCCGTCTTCCTAGGTCTACCTCTATCTTTCTTAACACAAGTCGAATCTAAAACATCTACATTAGATGATCGACATTTAATTTAACCAAACCATCTAAGATGGCTTTCTCTAATTTTGTCCGTCACAGGAGCTACACCAACCCTATCACAAATATATTCATTTCGCATTTTGTCTCTAAGTGTAAAGCCACTCATCCACCTAATCATTCCCCGTGATGTTATTGTGTGTTATTCATGTGTTATTGTGTCCTGAGAAAATTCTTTGTGTTATAACAACACAATAACACGCAATAACACATGAATAACACGCAATAACACATGAATAACACGGGGGAATATTTCCCATATTACTGCACCGTTTTTTTTTCCTGCGCGTGGGGTGTCGTGGCGTGATTTCATTGACTACGCACATTACTTCTACGTGCGTAGTACTGATGTAATATTTTTTTTATAAAAAACATGAGTTGAGCAGCATGCATGTAAATCTTCCAATATAAAAGTATCAAAATATCCTTAATATAAATTGTATCAAAATGGGTTATGAATTGCTTTGAGATTGTGCTACACATATAAAGATTCTTAGATACACTAATCTCAAAGTAAATCTAAAGAATTTTAAGTACATTGTGATATAATTGGTATCAGGGTAGTCTAATATAAGTTTTATTCGCATGTTGAATTCAAGATGTGTAGCAAACCTATCTCTTCGCCATTATAAAGCCTTTTAGAACAGATCCACAAACAATTTAAATAAGATGATGCACATTTAACAAGAGTATCAGAGAAATCAATTATACATTGACTCGTCATCAGTATATCCACTTTTGGCCCACAATAACTTCTTAGAAATAACATTATCTCCTTCACAATAAGTAATAAGTGCCTCAAACAGATACCAAGTACAACATATATCTATTCATCCAAATGTGGTTGAAGCTAGACAATGCCAAGCTTATTTGCAGTTTTAGCTAAAAATCAAAATAACAAATATGAGAAGATATTGCTCTCCAGTTAGCTAGTGAAGGTATGAAAAATGACAGTTGAGAAATCGTCAGATTTAAATGAAGATATGTTAGACAGAAAAAGCACACCTTAACAGAAAAAACACACCTTAAAAGTTAAAAGTGTCTACTATGACTCTATGACTCTGAATGAGTCGAGCAAAACCCAGTAACCATCTTTCGAGCTTAATCCTACGAGTCAGATCATTTATTATAAAAAAGAAAATAATTCAAGAAATAGATACACTAAAATAAAAATAAATATAAAAACTAGAATTTAAATGAGAAACAATAAGAAATTACTAAAAATAAAACAGATATTTTATATATTTATAATTAGTTTATACTTGAACCATGGAATTCAATATATTTTTAGACATTTTATATTGACGATATTTTAAATGAGCTAAAGCATAAGCTAGACATCAAACTTGCCGCTTAACATAAATTGAACAAAATCATAGAGGAGAAGCTTGGTATCAATCCACTAACACCCAACTACACCAAGAAGGCTAGTCAGTTTTGTCATGATGGACTCGGCCTTTCACGGTATAAAAGAAATAGAGATCCATATGTACTTGGCGCATTATATAAAACTAAAAAAATGTATAAAAACTGACAAATTTAGTCAATTAGGAAGTGAAGCAAAGAAGAATGCAGGCTGGTGACTCATCTAATTTAAATGTAAATAGGAAAGACATAATATGGTTTGCAAAAGACAAGCAAAAACTCATGTCCAGCCCTTAATAGACCAGCTGATTTGCGAAAGTAGCATAGAATTGCAAATGAGAGGCTTGGTATCAGTGCGTGCAGCCCAGCCATTATGATCAAACATTTATGAATGTGTATGTGTAAGATTTAAAAAAAAGAAGAGAAAATTTGCATACATATAACACAATTCTTACGTATTTACATATCTCACACAAACATTCATATTCATATACATAGCACTTTGTTGCTTTAAACCTACACGAAAAAGTATATACCACTTTTAAAAAGTGATAATAGTGTCATTTTTGATGTGATATTAAGGATTTAAGTGCTATGCGTATAAATATGGAAGTTTAGATGTGATATAAGTAAATACACAAGATTTGTGTTCTAAATGCCTCCCCAAGAAAAAATGCTAGTATAATCGCATTAGCGTTCAAAGCTAGACATGTGCCAACAAAGCTCGTCTCTACCAAGATCAGCTTAATATTTATTTCATTAAATAAAAAAAAGCCAAGTGCTTGCAACTTCAGCTAAAACCAAAATAATCATTAAAGAGAAGCAATGGTAGTCCAGGAACATGAGAAATGAAGAAAAATACTGGCAAGGACTAGTCAAGTTCAAATGTGGATACACGAGACATCAAAAATGGTTGATAAAGGGTAAGTATAAACTCATGTCTTCCCCCTTACTGACCTGTTGCTCCACATGAGTAGCACAGGATCACTGAAGAGAAGCTTGATATGAGTCCATTAGCATTCAAATCTAAACATGTGCCAAGAAGGCTTTTTAGATTTGCCAAGATGGACTAAACATTTGTTTCATAAAACAAGCACATCTAGAATAATGTAGAAATGAAAAAGGAGCCGGGCAAAAATTCCAAAGAAGCTCATTATGTGTTTATTAGAAATCAAATCAATTTCAATCAAAATAAAGCACCAACAAATGAACCAGACCAAACATAGATAGAGCAAATTAAATTAATATGATCTTGGTTTGAACTTTTTCCAAGAAAAATATTATTCAATTTTAATCAAAATTCAATCTTTAAGCAAAAAAACTATTTGTGCATTAATGCAAAGATTAATATTTATATATACATATAAATGCCCCTATAAATCGTACATATACATCTTAATTTGATCTTAAATTAACTGAGTCAATATTTTTCCAAATACATCTTAATTTTATCATGCATGTACATCTTAATTTGATCTTAAATTAACAGAGTCAATCATTTTCCAAATACATATAGACAAGAAGAAACACTATATATTATATTAGTTATATTAAATATAATACCGCATTTTATATAGGAAAACAAACAAATTATATTTTATATAATATAAACTAATAAGAGATTATAATATATTATATTATATTTAAGAAATTATATAGTATAGTATATTTAACTGATTTTTATTACATGAAGATAACTCAATCTGATCATGATTTGAGATCCAACAAAGTAGACGGTTGTTTAACTGAATGTAGCCTTTAGCATTAGTAGGATGTAGTGAATCCTTAAATAGTAAATCATTGAAACCGACCCTATTCCTAGATTTAGCAAATCCAGATTTAAGCCGAATTAAAGGCAATATTTGGAACCCTAAATCCGAAAAATTTATAAATCCACGGAACTGCATTTTAGAGTTTGGCTGGATTTATTAAATCACTAAATCGGGGAATAAATCTTATTAAAAGTGCTACCAAACACCTCCTAATAGATTTATTTCAATTTCAATAGAATTTTGATCCTCAAAAAAAGCATAAGTTCACAAATAGGATGCACACACTCTGGTGTACATGCAGTTATATTTAGTTTAATTGCTAATGTAACTTTAGAAATAAATTTTGAATATTTTTATATAGATAATAATCTTCAGCAATGATTAATGAATATTTACTAAAACTAAAAGACTTCACTCGAATCAATTCAAAACTTAACTTGAAATAAATTACTTCCAAACCAACTTGACATGAACATTGCTAGGGCCGACATAAAACTTTTTTATTTCAAGTTCTCGACAAAATGCCTACCTATAAAGGTTTGTATATGTAGGTTTATAGGTCCAAAACTCCAGAATGGAAATTTAAAGGGCTATTAAAAATGATCAACCAAACAAAGAAAAAGTACTTCACGCATGAAAGAGTAATACATTGAACAGAAAGAATGAATGAATTTATACCAAGTTTGGCTAAAGAGAGGTAATTATCATAAAAGCATAACAAACCTTCTTTTTGTTAAAAAAAAAGGGTTGGTTGGCTGCAAGTAGGACTCAATAAATCCTATAAATTCAGATATAGTAAATCTGGCAACTACTTGACAATTTGTTGGCTCTTTATTTCAAAAAAATAATCCTTATATCCATTAAATAATGTGAATGTTGAAATTTAAAAACACCTAAATTTAACCAAGAATGAGACTCAGACAAGATTTATCAAACCAAAAGATTTCATGTCCAGAAATTATATTTGGAAGGATTCAAGCAACATCTTACATAATCCTGCCAAAAATTGGAGATCAAACAGTCCTTCGTAGCCACTGTCCTTGGCTTAAGAAGCGACTGAGAAAAAAAAGGGAGAACACTTCTTTTGTTAATGAAAAGGTTAAGAGTAGAATTTCACAATAAAGATAAAATCCGACATATCATTCTTGCAAGGATATCTCATCTATTTTTCGATAGCACTGTCTGGCATTAATCAGTACAAGCAAATCAACAAAACTTTACTCTAAATAGATGGCTTCAAAGCATCCACTATCAGCAGCATTGAACTAACCAGTAAAATCAAAGGACTGCAGTAAGAAAAAATGGTTAATACTTGTTAGATGTTCGACATCAATCTCACAAATGAAGGAAACCATACTAGCTCTAGCAGGACAAATTATGCACTCTCTTCTTGGCTTACACATTAATGAATCCACAAAAATACAAGATATTAGATATGTACAATCCTACAAAGCAGGATCGTAGCCTACCCTCCCCCATTGACTCCACAAACATTTATTTCTTCCTAAGAAATATAAAATGCAAGGATCAATAAAAATAAAAGGTGACCATCCAAGGCCTTCCAAGATGATATAATAATCGATCACCTGCTGCTTGGTGGCGCTCTAGGCACCAGGCTTGTCGTTGACGATGAGCCACCACTCCGCAGAAAGCCAGCCGCTGAAAACCGATTCAAGAGACGACAGTGGAAGTCCCAGCTGATTCACACAGAATAGTCCGGCCAAGGTAGATGTCGCCAAGAGAGGAAGAGGTGGTCACTGCGGAGATGAGGCAGAGGCTGACTGGAAGAACTATTTAAAGAAGAAGAAAAAAGGGGAATTATTGAAACAGCAGCTCTCAACGAGGGAGGATTATTGCGTGCGGACACCGCATGCATCTCTGCATGCGGTGTTCGATTTTGGCCGTAGATCACGGTGATCTACGGCCAGGATTATTTCCGTTTTTTTAAAAAAAAATAAAAAATTTTAGGTGGGCCCCACCGAAATACATCTGGACCGTAAATCAGGTGATTTACGGTCCAGATCGGTGTCCGCACGCAAGCTGCGTGCGGACACAAATCCGTACGGAATAATTTTTCCTCAACGAGATGGCGGCTGCGTAACCTAAAGAGAATGGTGGAAGATCGTAGTTGCCCTAACGGAGCAAGGAGGTACAGGGTTTTGTTATGGACTTGGGGGATATTTATATCCGATTTGGGGTAGGTGAATAAAAAGGAAAATTGCAATTCTTATCTATATCATGAGTGTAAGTAGGGCTGTCAAAAAAGCTCGTTGTTCGCGAACAGTTCGTGTTCGGTTCGTCAATAAGTTTGTGTTTGATTTGTTCGATAAGTAGACGAGACGAACATGAACAAATTTTTTTCGTTCTGTTAGTTAAATGAACCAAACACGAACAGTGATGCGTTCGTTTGTGTTCGAATCGTTATTGTTCGAAATATAAAATAATTTAAAATAATTATATATAAAAAATTTATGATATTCAAAAAATTAAATTTTATAAATTATAACATATAGTAAATTAATAATAATAATATATTAATATACTATATTAATTATATACTGATATATATATATTATATATTTATATAATATAAGTTGAATAATTAATTTATATATATTAATATTAGGGATGTCAAACTGGCTTGTTGTTCGCGAACAGCTCGTGTTTGACTCGTGTTCGGCTCGTTCGTTAAGAAACGAACACAAACAGCAACTTCACGAACAATTTCAAACACGAGCTTATTTCAAACAAACTAAATTTCAAACGAACCGAACACGAACACAAGCTCTGTTCGTTCGTGTTCGGTCCGTTTACACCCCTAAGTGTAAGTCATTCACAAATTTATTTTGTACATTGTGTTTATTTTGTTTGAATAGCTTACAATCATGAACCATAAAACTTTTTCATGTGTTGTAGGAAGTTTTGGTTGATGTCTTCCCCTTGCCTGATAACACATACGAGATGGCAATGAAATCAGTTGATTTCGTTTATATACAATAGATGAATGTTATGATGATTGTATATTATTATAGGAAGAAAAGTCTAACTAAGATGTTTGTGATATTCATGGTTCATCAAGATAAGATAACTATCTATAAGAGAATAATACATGCAAAAAAATGTCTTGTAAGAAAACAACTAAAATTGTTTGATATTTCATTCATTTTTTTAACTATAAAGATTATTCAAAACAAAAAAAAACAAACAAAAAGATGATTTAACAGGCTCAACACAAAAGTAGAGATGATTAGTTATGATGCTCGACTAGCGAAAAAGTTTGAAAATCATTTAACTCTTACTTTTCTCAAATTGCTGCAAATTCACATAATGTTCATTTTGGTGTGACAGTCAATAATCTTTATAAGATTATGAGTAATGCATAAAATATTTGGCTTGTGTCTTTAAATCCTTAGAATATTTCATCGAGTATTCGGATGAAACAAGACTATCTTATTTTATTGGTTATTATAATAGAAGAAAATAAGTATTGATGTTTTCCTTCAATCATTAATCATAAAACTAGCCAATTTATGACATGAAGTTCAGTTTTTTGACACCGCAGCTAGGATAAGTTGGATGTCATGTATTTAAAGAATAATATTTGTGATAAATTTTTTGATAAATTGAAAGATAACATACAAAAGCATCAATATTTAGGTGATATTAGAATAAAGGATAATCACTTATATAGGCTCAAAAAATTGTAGCTATATTTTGCCTTTAGCTTAGCTGAGTTTATAATGTCAAAGAAAATTGTGGTTTGTACTTTATGATGTGCTAAAAAAATATAATCTGCCTTAAATTTATTCATCAAATAGCTATAAATTTGTGAATATTGATGCCTACAAAATTTTTAGGCTTAAGTTATATTAATTAACATATTTTGATTGAAGACATTATTCTAATTACAATAAAGTCATGTGAACTATTAGAGGAAGTTAGGCATTATTGTGAAGATAACAAAATTCTAAAATCAATATGTGATGATCCAAGTGGGTTAGATAAATTATAATCAAATATTACAATGACATTATGCCAAATAAATAAAATATTTTCTCCCATCATTTTTTAAGATCATGGCTCACTTAGGCATTTGCTAAGTAAATAAATTCAAATTTGGTGGCCATGTTCATTAAGATTGAATATACCCATTTGAAAGATAATATATATTTATTTGTTAGCTATTTCTTATTGTATCATGAAACTTATTTGAACAAGAATAATATATAACATTTTATCAATATTAAAAGATTATATTAATAATAATGCATAACCAAAGGGATTAATTGGTGAGGATTATCTCAATGAAGAAAAATATATACAGAGGGAGTGGTCGCATAAATAAATACTTAAAAAATGGATATCGAATAACGAGAGTTCTAAGTTCTTAAGTGAAAGAATTTCTTTTGGCAAAGTGATTGAATCTGTGGTAGATAAAAAAGAAAAGTTAGCATAAGCTCGTAGATATGTGCTTTGATAATATTAAAAAAATTAATAACCTGTAAGAAAAGAAAAATTGCAAGCATAATTATGTGATATTAAAAAGAATTTGAATGAATCCTTTAGAACTAATTTAAGCAAAAAAGTAAGAATTAAATTAATAAGTTTTATCACAAATCTTTGATTAAGTTGAACTAATTATCAATGGTTCTAATAGAGTTGTACAACTGGTTAAATGATTTTTCATTAATGGATATAACTTTCATATCAGAGCTTGTTATGAAAATAAAAAATCAAAATTTATGTGTTGTCAGTACCATAGAAATTGAACACTTTTATGGCAAACTTATTGATATTATTGACGTTAATTACTCCTATTGATTGGAGTTGCCTTGTTCACATGTAAATCAACTGATGTTAATAATAGTAGCATAAGAGAATATTAGTTTGTCCATAATTTATGTATTCAAAGAGAATATCTTTTCAAAGTAATGTGGGGTATTTGGTGTTATTTTTAGAGAACTGTATTTTTTTTATTTTATAGACGTTGTGGTAGACTTAAGTAAATTTTTGGTGATAAAGATTAGTTCTAAAAAGTAAGATATTAAGTAAAAGAGAATAGAGATATGATACTATTTAAAGTAAAAAGAGAAATTGTCTTTTTGAAATACTGAGGATCTTAGATCTATACTTTAAAGAATTGAGACTCCATGAAAAATCATTTTTGAAAAACTAATACAAATAATCAAGTTAAGAAAATGTGATGAGTTTTTAACTTTAATAGGAGGATAGTGAAGTTCAAAATCATTAAAGGCTGATTCAGATATACTAATCCTAACTGAGAAAAAAAGAAAAGAAAGGATTGAAAATAATCCTAAAAGTAGAAAAGAAAAACAAAAAGAAAAGAAAAAGAAAAAAAAAGAAAAAAGTATATGTGAAAGTGAGGAGAAGCTTGAGGGGATGTATAATTAAAAATTGACTTCACTTGAATCATCTTAAATAAAGAGGCTTTATTACAGTTTTGAGCTTTTATTTTCTAAAAGTATTAGTTTACCTTTACTAGTAGAGTTGTCTCAAATTCTATTTGTTATTTTTTTGAGTTCTTTATGTTTTTCAAACTATAATTAATATTTAAATGAATAGAAAATTAGAATTTCTGGACTTGATTACAAAATATTCATGTCATATTTCTAGCCTAAATTACTAAGATTTTCTAAAGTCATAACTACCACATTTATATGACAAAACTATAAGAGTCTTTAATGGAACCAACTACACATATTAACATATTAAATTTTTCAAAAAAAATAAGTTACTTGAGGACAAGTAATAATTAATTTTGGGGGATTTTGGTATGAGTAAAATATGTAACTTTTATTTGCACATTTAATGCTTATTTATAATGATATTACACTTTAATGAAAGGTATTTTTTATTTTTCTTTTTGTTGTAGGTACACTAAATGGAGTAAGTGGAGCAAATAAAACGAAAATAGACCAAGTTGGAGTCAAATAAAAAATGGCCAATGTTGACCTGACGCCTTATTCTAGAAGATTTAATGAACATGGATGAATTTTGGTGGGGTGATTGAAGTAACCTTTGGTAATTTTGAGAACTCTATTTAAAGAGACTTCTAGAGATTCAAAGCAGAGTTTAGAGCAAGAGAAGGAGAGTTCTTTTAAAGAGAAGGGGAGTCTTCTTAGAGAGGAGAAAGTCTTTGAGGCTTACTTAAATTTGTAGGAGAAAAGGAGAAGTGAGAGATATCTTCTTCACTATAGGTATAAGTGAGATTGTAGTGGAACTGTAAGGAGAGAGGGTGATTCAAATGAACTAGAAGGATTGCTTAAGAAGGAGTTTGAGAAATGTTGTGTATTTTGTTGTTTTTTTACTTAGTCTTATTTTGTAAACTTATTTTTATCTAGAAATCTATGTGTTGTTGTTTCTTCTCCATGAGATCTGAGTCGTTTACTTTGTCTTTCTCCCTACAATGATAAATAATTAAGTGTAGGAATGAAGTTTAGTAAAAATACTTTTAATTCCATAAAATCTGACGATTTAAACTATATGCTTAATTTACTTATCGATCTGATCAATTAATTTGTTAAAATCTATTGTGAACATAGTGACCCAAAATGACCATGATTTCCTCAACAAAGTAAGAATCACATTTAGTCTCATGGATAAGAATGTAGTTGATGGGTTAAGTGCAAATAAATAGGGAAATAAGTTTTGATGAGCATAGAATTGAAAGTTTTAAAGTGAAAGACAAAAATTTCCAATTTGTTCCAGATGTTTAGAAACTAAAGCGAATGTTAGCCTTCAGGTGAAGGGTAAATGAAAACCCTAGAGTGACAACTTATATCTTCCCAGCTTAACCATAATTTTAGAGACTAAACTCTGGATTAGTCAATGTTCTTTATGCACTTGAGAGAGTAAAAAATAGGTATGCTCATATTTGACACAATACATTAATTATATTTTAAATTATTTTATTTCTACACTAATTATAAACTCATTGCAAGGGGAATCATATTCTATACATTGTTACTTTAGAATGATTGGTGGTAACTTTACATTTTAGCCTTTTTATATTGTCTTGTATTTTCATTTTGCATTTGCTTAGCATATTTAACATTTCTTTTAATTCTGCAGAATTAGGTAATACACCATAACTTTTTATCATTTCTTGTATAAGTTAACTACAGTTTAAAGAAGGTTTTACTAAAGTCATCCTATAAGAGTTCTCGCCTTGTGGGATCGATACTTAAGACTCCATTAGAGTCTTATATTACTTGAAACAATACGTATACTATCATAGTTCCCCTAGTGTGTAAACCATTTTATCAACTTTATATAGAATTTAATTTTACACACTAGCCGCTAAATATAAATTGGGTCAAGCTTTTGGCCATATTTCTGAACCAAAATAATTGTGTAATTGCGGTTCGGGTCAACCTTCCCCTCTCGTCTCTCAATAAGAAATGAGAGATCTCTAGAGCAATGGTCTACATCACCTTCTTTGATATATTGACCATCATCTTGCTTCATAACCTTGATCGAAGCCATAGGAACTCCTTCTAAATCCGACTGAGCCTCTTCATGTGGCATACCTAAGGCAACAACAAAATTCTCAGCATGCAACAATGACCGCGACTTTATATATGCTTAAAAATATAAGTATTTAATACTGCTGCTAAAAGATTTAATTCCTCAGCAACTGTACCAAAACTTAATAACAGTTATAGATTCGATAAATATGGATGTAATAAATATTCAATAATTGTAAAGTCACACTTATCAATGCAAGTATACGTATCGCTCAAGTAATATAAGGCTCTAATGGAGTCCTAAATATTGATCCCACAGGGAGTAAGATTAGAACTATCAACTAAGATTTTAGAAAAGCAATATTTTAATCGCAACAACGAAGTTCAATTTGCTTATCTATCACTAATAGACATTTGAAATAAATATATAATTTTAATAACTATTAAATAACTAATTATACCAATGAAGTTTTTAATGTGATATTCAATATTTAAGAAAACATTTTTCTCCTTGTCAAGAAATTATAGTGAATGGATAAAGTGAATCAGTTCAATTTGTATTGTGTCAAATAGGAGCATACCTATTTTTTATCCTTTGATCCAGACATAAAGAATATTGACTAATCCTATGCTTGTTTACTGAATCTGCGGCTAGGCTGGGAGGATACCGACTCTCACTTCAGAGCTCCCACATTCCCCTCGCCTGAGGGCTAACATCTACACTTCAGCACCCAAATGATAGGACTGAATTGAGGATTTTAGTCTGTCACTCTAAAATCTCCAATTTTACGTCTGATAATATTATTTCCCTATTTATTTTCACCCATCTTCCAGGGCTTTGACCTCCCTGAATCTTGGATGTAATCTTCACTTTAGTTGTAAAACTCAACATATTTTAACAAATCAATTGACCAAATTGAAAGTAAATTAAGATCGAAGTGAAAAGATCATCACAATTTATTAAACATTTTCATGGCTTCACCAATTCAAATCACCATTTCACAAATCTCAAGACAAGGAGAAAGACAGAGAAAACTACTCAGATCTCATGAGAAAATCAAAACAAAACTCGAAATTCATATATAAAATCAAAGTCATACAAACTACAACAATAAATAAACTTATCTCTAATTTCTCCCCAAGAAAACTCCTCGAAGTTCCTCTGAATCTCTTTCTTTCTTTACAGCACATAGATTTTCTCTTTGAAGCAACAAGGAGGAATAAATCTCTCACTTTCCCTCCACTCTTACAATCTCTCGAAGAATTCCTCATAATTTTGACACTCTAGTAAATTCTCTATACACTAATGCGACCTCTCTAACCTCCAGGACCTCTCTAATTTTTGGCTAAAATATTCTTTTAATGTTGTGGATGCTTTCCCAAGAGTCGCCAAAGCATCCCTTCAAAATTTGTCCTCATCTAAAGCCTAGTTGGACATAACCGCCGAGCTCGCCGTCGGCGGACCTTCATAATGAATTAATTATGGAGTCTCGGGAAAATCTCGCCATCGGCGTGGTCAATGACGTCGTCAACGCCCTAGTTCAAATCTTCACATTTTGGTCCTTTTTCGCTCCAAATTTTCTCTTTATTGCATCTTTTTGCTCCAATGACCCTAAGTCATCATTCCTGCAACAAAACATCAAAAATATCTTTCTTTAAAGTACAATATCATCAAAAACACTATAAAATAGGTATGAAAATCTCAACATATTTTCCTTTGGTCAAAATCCCCCAAACTTAACTATTACTTGCCCTCAAGTAATTTTAGTATTACATAAAAGTTATGATCTATTGTAGTAAGGTTTTAATTCAGAAATACTATAAGTTTGATTTAGATAAATACAATAGTGAGATTTTCAGAAAAAATTCAAGTAATTGAATTAACTCTGTAGCCACAAGATTACTTAGTCATCAACTTTAAGAGTTCTAGCATTCTATTTATTTCAAGAAAGACTATATGTTGCAATATTAAGTCACTTAGAATAATCAAATGATAGGAACTTCATGGGAACACTACTAGTAAAAGATCTAATCCATAAATATAAGTTCAGGAATGTTATTTAAGTTTTCCCTTTAGATAGGTCCAGTGAAGCCAATTTTTTATTAGACATATCCTCAAGCTTCTCCTCACTTTCATAATTTTTTTCTTTTTTTTTTCTCTTTTTCATTTGGATTGCTTTCAATCCTATATATTTTTCTTTTCTTTTAAGAGATTGTTTTCAATCCTTTCTTTTTCCATTTTTAAGTGAGGATTACTATATCTGGATAACCTTTAATGATTTTGAACATCACTTTTCTTTCCCTAAATTTGAAACTCAAAGCATTTCCTTACCTTATAAATATTTCATAGTTTTTACATCATTGAGCCTCAATCTTTTCTTCTCAAATGAATTTCCAGATCCTTAATACTTCAAAATATAGTTTCCTTTACTTTAAATAGTTAACTATAGTCTTATTCTCTTATACTAAAATATCTTAAGTTACAAAATTAATTTTCATTACAAAAATATTTCTTTAAATCTATCATAATATTTAAATAGCTATAAACTATAGTTCACTGAATTAAATTCACTACATAAAATCATAGAAATATTTTTTAAAATAATTAAATAAAGGACATCCAATAGTTAATATTTTTCTTCCCTCCCCCAAACTTAAATTTTTCAATACAAAAAGATATAGGTGGAAAGAAAAACTCTAAATATAAATCTTACCTCAGTATTTTAGGCATTTTCATCATTCTGAAATTTTTGCAGTCCTTCTCCAGATTTTTACTTCACTTGGTCTGTAATATTAGGAGCTTTCTACACATATAAATCATTAGAGAAATTTCTGGTTAATGAAATTTTGAAATAACTATAAAATTAAAACATTAAATAAACACAATATTTCCTACACAATCACAATACTAAACAAAACAATTATAATTAAAATGTGAAATAAAAAATCACATTACATTACAAAATACTACTCAACATCTATTATACTACACATGCACATTTAACTACCACACTAACTTTATAATAAAAATTAAAATTATCCAAGTACAACATAATAATAAAAATGAAAGTCCACATACACACAAACATCCATTTCTATTACAAAAAATCATAAAAATAAAAGTACAAGTACAAGTACATCAATTACATTCAAATATCAAAATCCTAAACTATGTCTTCATCTCCTTAAACAGCAGGTGGATTGGGCTGATTCTGAGTATATCGGTGGCACTCAGGGAAAGTAACATCAGGCACACCTCTGTAGTGTCAAGCCTGAGCTTCGTAATAAGATACCTCAAAAGTTGAATGCCTCTGATGGTACTCACTATCATAATCATGTCGACGTCTAAACCTCCAATCCTTTCATTTATTAACTTTATGTTCTTCCGCTGCAATGTCAACTCATTCATCAAATCAATCAGAGTAGGGGAACTAGAAGGTGGAAGGTCATAACTTGTAGAAGGGACATCTCTACTAGTATAAGGTTCTTGACTCCTAATTCCAGTTCTCCATTTCTCATGGGATTTATAAGTTTTCAAATTGGCTTTACTAATGGGTTTCATAGGGTGAACCCATTCCTCATCTCTTTCAGCTTCCACTCCAAAAAGTTGGAAAAGTGCACAAATAAGGTCAGGATGTTCTAGCCCTCCACTTGTTTCACTCTTTGCCGTAGTCAATATTTTCTTAAAAATAATTCTCTCCACATTTATATTTCTGTTATTCTAAATACAAAAATTCAGAATAGCTCTATCTCTAGTTACCTCACTATGGTGATAAGTCGGTAACAGAGTAGAGGAAATAAAATATTGCCACGCCTTAGAGGTGGCATTCAGCATGGAAGCAGAAAAATTTACCTGTTCTCATTGTTTTATCTTCCATGTTCCTTTCCCATCAGCGAGAAAGTTGATCACATCATTCAGGGGGTCTTCTATAGTACTGAAGGATTCATAGTGGCAGTTATAAGAGTTTGGGACTTCGTAAAAGGTGTTAATGCGGGCGACATTAAATTCAACAGGAAA
>NEWO01000102.1:415305-425872 GCA_003013225.1 Phalaenopsis aphrodite
CAAATAGGGGAAGTATACGACGATTGACAAGCTGGCGACTCCTTCTAAAATAAAAGAGAGAAAAACAAACGAAAACAATTTCATCAGAATCATGGATACTAGCTACTCTTTTAGGATTTACCCTTTTAGAGGGCCATTGAAAATTGTTTGTAGTCATCTCTTCTATTAATGAATAAGCCTCATCAAAAGATTTTGACATTAAAGAACCACCAGCCGCATCATCTATAAATGATCTAAGTGATCCCACTAATCCATTTTAAAAAGTTTCAATTATCAACCAATCTGGTAATGAATGATGAGGGCATTTCCTAAGAAGATCTTTAAATCTTTCCCAAGCTTCGTATATTGACTCTCCATCAATTTGACAGAATAATGTTATGTCATTTCTAAGTTTAGCAGTTTTGGATGGAGGGAAATATTTGGATAAAAATTTATGTGAAAGTTCTCCCTAAGTTCTAATAGATCTTGGTGCTAACAAACTTAACCACATCTTAGCCTTACCCCTTAGTGAAAAAGGTAAATGTCTAAGTCTAACAACATCGTTTGAAACTCTGTCATATTTAAAAGTAGCACACTATTCTACAAAACTAGCGAGGTGTAAATTAGGATCTTCATTTGGTGTGCCTCCGAATTGATTGTTTTGTACAATTTGTACAATAGCAGGTTTAAGCTCAAATGAATTAGCAGCTACATCAGGATTTTGGATAGATAAGTGAATTTCATATGTTGTAGGAATTGCATAATCTCGTAGGGGTCTAGGTTGGTGTTCATTTTCTATTCCTTGATTGTTCATGTTGTTTTTCATTGTATCAGAATTTCTAGGTTCTCCTCTTAGTCTTCTGATTTTTCTAACAGTGCGTTCTAATTTTGAATTGTATGGTATAAGATTTTCAAGTCCAAATTTACACATATAATTTGAAATCAGTACACAGCAAAATAATTAACTAAATATAAAAATAAGTTGCAATTCAAGTAAAAATTTTCTAATAATCTTAATTTGTCTGTTACTCTAATTGTATTTTTTTTGTTTACTCACTCCCCGACAACGGTGCCAAAAACTTATCCATGACTTTATATATGCTTAAAAATATAAGTATTTAATACTGCTGCTAAAAGATTTAATTCCTCAGCAACTGTAGCAAAACTTAATAACAGTTATAGATTCGATAAATATGAATATAATAAATATTCAATAATTGTAAAGTCACACTTATCAACGCAAGTATATGTATCTCTCAAGTAATATATGGCTCTAATGGAGTCCTAGATATCGATCCCACAAGGAGTAAGCTTAGAACTATGAACTAAGATTTTAGAAAAGCAATACTTTAATCGCAAAAATGAAGTTTAATTTGCTTATCTAGCACTAATAGACAATTGAAATAAATATGTAATTTTAATAACTATTAAATAACTAATTATACTAATGAAGTTTTTAATGTAATATTCAATATATAAGAAAACATCATTCTCCTTGTCAAGAAATTATACTGTATGGATAAAGTGAATCAGTTCAATTTGTATTGTGCCAAATAAGAGCATACATATTTTTTACCCTTTGGTCCAGGCATAAAGAATATTGACTAATACTACGCTTGTTTACTGAATCTGTGACTAGGCTGGGAGAATACCGGCTCTCACTTTGGAGCTCCCACGTTCCCTTCGCCTGAGGGCTAACATCTGCACTTCAACACCCAAACGATAGGACCAAATTGGGTATTTTAGTCTGTCACTCTAAAATCACTAATTCCACGTCTGATAATATTATTTCCCTATTTATTTGCACCCAACTTCCAAGGGCTTTGACCTCCCTGAATCTTGGATGTAATCTTCACTTTAGTTGTAAAACTTAACATATTTTAATAAATCAATTGGCCAGATTGAAAGTAAATTAAATTCGAAGTGAAAAGATCATGACAATTTCTTAAACATTTTCATTACTTCACCAATTCAAATCACCATTTCACAAATCTCAAGACAAGAAGAAAGACAGAGAAAACTACTCAGATCTCATGGGGAAATCACAACAAAACTCGGAATTCATATATAAAATCAAAGTCATACAAACTACAATAATAAATAAACTTATCTCTAATTTCTCCCCAAGAAAACTCATCGAAGTTCCTCTGAATCTCTTCCTTTCTTTACAACACATAAAATTCCTTTTTGAAGCGGCAAGGAGAAAGAAATCTCTCACTTTCCCTCCACTCTTACAATCTCTCGAAGAATTCCTCACAATTTTGACACTCTAGTAAATTCTCTATACACTAATGGGACCTCTCTAATTTTTTGCCAAAATCTTCTTTTAAAGTTGTGGATGAGCTTTCTCAAGAGTTGCCTAAGCATCCCTTCAAAATTTGTCATCATCCAGAGCCTAGTTAGACATAACCGCTGAGCTCGCCGTCAGCGGCCTCGAGAGCGCCGTTGGCGGACCTTCTTAATGAATTAATTCAGGAGTCTTGGGAAAATTTTGCCGTCGGCGAGGTCGATGGTGTCGTCAGCGCCCTAGTTCAAATCTTCACATTTTTTCGCTCCAAATTAACTCCTTCTTTGCATCTTTTTGCTTCAATGACCCTAATTCATCATTCCTGCAACAAAACATCAAAAATATATTTCTTTAAAGTGCAATATCATCAAAAATAGTATAAAATATGTATGAAAATCTCAACATATTTTTCTTTGGTCAAATAACTAAAAGTCATTCCGACCGAGAGCAGAAATATACCCATGACTAATAGGGGTGTAAACGAGTCGAACACGAGCTAAGCTCGCTCGTGTTCAGCTCGTTAATATTTCGAGCTCAAAAAGTGTGTTCGTGTTCGGCTCGTTTGCTTTCCCTTTGAACAACTAGTGTGTAAACGAGCCGAACACGAGTTGTTCGCGAACAAAGAGTCCTTTGAACAACCATAATCATGTCGCCATAAGACAATAAGGGTTTGAACAAAATTTAAAAATTATTATTTATATTAAAACATCATTTGAATCTTATTTAATATTTTTTATTCTATTTTCTTAATCAATATTTTAATTGATAATAAATCTTTGTAGCCTTGTAGTCAATTAGATTTTTTAAAAATACTACTTAATATATATATATATATATATATATATATATATATATATATATATATATATATATATATATATATATATATATAGAAGGATTTACATCTTCCCATACTATGGGTCATCGTGAGGACCCCGGGTGGAGCTATGCTAGTCGATAACACGATTGCAACCGTTTGATGAGTACTTATGGCCATAAATGGAGCGCTTTTTAGAACTGCCTCTAAAGAACCAAATTGAACCGAAGATGAGCCTTTCATCTTCTCTCCCGTATGTTTCCTCTTGCAATCACTCTCATGGCATCTCTTACTTTTCTCTCAAGCAAGCAAGCCACGAAGAAAAACTTAACTCAGAATGACAGCTTGAAGCTCTAGAAGCTTATCCATCATTGTATGTTTTTTTCAAGAGGATGATCAAGGCAAAGAGGAAAGAAAATACAGAGCGATCAAAGTTGGAAATACATCATCCCCTATTTGTAAGCAATCATCGGCTCAAAAATCAATGAAATGTTAATAATTGATAGTTATTTAATAAGAATCAAACTTTTGCTGAATTAATTTCATCGTTTTTATCACAGCTTACAATCTATTAATGCATGAGAAAATCAAAGAACTAAAATATATGTGATTAAAAAATGTTTGATAGGATCAAACAATCATGGATAAGACACGTGCCCCAACGAGTGTGAAGATCCATCGAATGAGCGGGGATCAAATGAATCAACTAACTGAACTAAGAAATTCTGACCGAGAAAAGACTAGTGGTTTGCAACAATAGTCGTTTCACCGACATAGAAGCGGAGAATACAGAGAATTGACATGTAATGTCCCAGTTATACCCATAATTATCTCAAGGATGACCAATGAAGGCCGACTGACAACAGAAAATATGGGGGGCATTGCCAATATTTTTTATTGTGCATGGACTGAGAAGAGAGATGTCAAAGTTGGAGCGGAGAATATGGAAGTTTTTGTGGCTTCATGTGAAGAGGTTAAAGCCAAATCTAGACTCAAAAGCAAACTCCTTTTCAAGAAATGTCGCGATTTCGAGCGAAGCAATGAGAGCAGTTGCGACTTGAGGCAAAAGAAGAGAGAGTTGCTAGAGCTTCAACTGAGGAAGGAAAATTGATGCGGTTTCGAGCTGAACAAGGAGAGTAATTGTGATTTGAGCCTACCGAAGAGGGAGCAGCTCCCGGTTAAGTAAGGAGCGTAGCTACAGCCTGAAACGGAGAAGAAAAAGTTGGTGTGCTTCAGTGGAGGAAGAATTGTTGTTGTGGCTTTGGAGCGCCACGTGTGAAGTGTGCCTCATCGTTGTCAACACTGGCCAATATAAGTATATTGCACTGGGGTCCACTTGACACGTGGCGCCCCACCATTAAACTCTGGACGCTAATTATGTCCAGAGTTCGATCTAATATTTTCTTGTAACCAAGGGCTATAATCGAGGAGTAAATGATGTTCAAGTGTTTAACATATTTATTATAGTTTGGATTGTAAGATATGTAATAAGAAATATTTGATATGCTTGTTAAAAAAATTAAGGGATAATTACATTCATAGCTCTCAATTCTTATTGACTTAACTATCTCACATTTAAACTTTTATTTTTACACACAGCACTACATAAGGATGAAAAAAAGAATTCGATTATTAAAATATAATAATGAATATTACTTTTTATTTATATTTGTAATTGTGAAAGTTTAGATGTGCCATTGGTAAATATGAAAATTTTGGGCCCAAAAATCAAATAAGTGCTTCTAAAAAAAATTAAATTAATGATACTTACTTTAAGTTAAGAAATTTTTTAATTTATATATATATATATATATATATATATATATATATATATATATATATTGGCTTATATTGCCCTGTTATTTGCAAACTACGGACTTTGACGAAGCTTTATTCTAAAAAATCTGACTTTTCCCAAGTCAATTATCTCGACTGGATGTGATGTCTTCCCCGACGGCCGGCATCCTTTTATAAAATTCCCCATCGTAGATCTTCCAATGACCAGTAACACAGCCATTACAGCCAGTGATCGCTTCTCCTTTTCCCGGCCTCTCTTCTCTAATCGAGATCAATGACAGCCTCACCTTACTACCTCCTCCTCTTCATCCCGATCCTTCCCATCTCCTTGCTTTTCGTCCTCTCCTTCATCGTCCGCCCCCGACCCCGCCGGATCCCTGTTAAGGGCCGTCACGTTTTCATCAGCGGCGGCTCCAGTGGCATCGGCCTCGCCCTTGCCCTCCAGGTCGCCGCCGAAGGCGCCCGAGTTTCCATCCTCGCCCGAAGCCAGAAGCGCCTTGAGGAGGCCCGCGAAGCCATTCGTCTAGCCACCGGCGTAGAGGCCGCTATCTTCAGCGCCGACGTACGCGACGCCGAGGCGGTGGCCGGCGCAGTCGAGGAAGCTGGCCCTATCGACTTGCTAGTATGCAACCAGGGCGTGTTCATACCGACGGAGCTCGAGAAGCAGGAGCTCGAGGAGGTCAAGCTCATGGTCGATATTAATTTGATGGGCACGTTTCATCTCATCAAGGCCGCGCTTCCGGCGATGAAGCGGAGGACCAGGGAGACTGGCCTCCCGGCCTCCATTGCTTTAATGTCCTCACAAGCTGGGCAGGTTTGTTTCATCTCTTTCCTTAGGTTTTCTTCTGATTAGATTTTTGAGTTATAATTTTCGAAAAATTTGGAGTGTTTCCACTTTATTGGTCTTCTCGTGAGTTTCATTTGTGAGAAGATCGATTCTTTCTGTTCGGGGCTTTCTGGCTACGGATTTTTGGTGGATTTACGCAGGATTTAAGCCATACAATTATTAATTCTGGGATGCGGTGAATCCGAATTTCATGAATTTTGGCTATAAATCCCAGATTTGTAAATCCCATGAATAGGTCGATTTAACTTTGTGCGTTTGAGTTTTATGGCAAAGCTCGGTAACAGGTTTCCCCCTGCGTTGCCAGTTACTTTCACTGGATTTACAGGATTTAGTTGTTGTCAAACTGTTTTTTCGGATTTAGCCCATTCAGGATGTAGTAAATCCGGATTTATGGGATTTGCTGAATCCTAGTAAGTAAAATCTCATCTTTTGCCATATTTAGTCATGTAATCAAGAATATCTCCCTGTAAGGCTGTTATATTTTGTTTTTCCACCATATCAACGTCAGTTTTTCCATGAAAAAAGTTCAACAAATTCTTAAAATTAATCAGCAGTTCTGCTCTGTTGATGCTATATCAAGAGCCTTTTTTTTGTGTGGATGATTTTTCAAGCAAAACATGATTCTTAATTGATTTCTTCTTTATTTTCCTGAAACTGAATTTACAGAGTTTAGATTCAGGCGTTCTTGCTATTATGCCGTTGTTGATTACATTTCTTCATTATATTTCTATCTAGGTGGGCGTCTACGGTTACGCAGCATACTCCGCAAGCAAGTTCGCGCTTCGAGGTTTGAGTGAGGCATTGCAGCATGAGGTCATTGCAGACAATATTTACGTTTCTCTGATATTTCCTCCGGACACAGAGACCCCGGGTTTTGCTCAAGGTATATGTTTGGAGCTTATGATTCTTCCTTTCTAGGTTTCAGTTGCAGGTATATGCCTCATGAATCATGATTTTCGCAGGTGTTGTAATCAAATGAGAAAATATTTAGGAAGATTTATATACATGCCACTCAATTCCTGTGTACTTACATATCTGACACCCATACTTTAATTCTTACATATGTGCCACCTTATCTATGCTTAAGAAGGTGTATTTCACTTTTTCAAAGTTAATTGTTGGTATTTTTGATGTGATATGAAAGATTTGGGTGTATAAATGAAAAAATAAAAGTTTTGCTATTAGTTATGTATATACATAGGAATTAGGTGCTATGTCTGTTTAGGAGAATTTATTTAGAGTTATAAATGAAAAAATCAAATCAGCTAATTTTATTGCAATGTTGGCTTTTCTATGCAAATGCATTTTCCATCTAATCAGCTTGTTTCAGATGATTATTTATTTATTTATGTATTTATGTTTTGTTGCTGTCTGCAGAGCAAGGGAGAAGGCCTGAACTCACCAACATAATAGCTGGTTCTTCAACCGGAATGAAGGCAGACGATGTTGCGAAAGTTACTCTGAATGGAATCAAATCTGGAAGATTTATCATTCCCTGCAACTTTGAAGGAACCATGGTTGCTATAGTAACTTCTGGCTTGTCCCCTCAGAGTTCTTTTATAACAGCTTTTATTGAGGTGGCTGGTGCAAGTTTCATGAGACTTTTAGCTCTATTCTTCCAGTGGAATTGGTTTAGTTCTATAGAGAAGTGGCATGCCAAAAACTCTGGCAAACTGAAGAAAAACTGAAGCATAGTTTTTTCACTCTTCAGGCGCTTTCAATGCTTATGGTCAGAACTGCTTTTAGATGCAAGATAGTGTTTTTAATAATTATCTCTTTCTTCTACAGTTCTTCTCCCTTGATTCATATGGGTTAAGACTTTAGAAATTGAGATATATTTGATAATTTGCTTGAAGTTTGCCTTTGTATCACATATTACAGTTCATCCTGTTATTTTTCTTGAAGAAGTATCTCAAATAAACTGCATGTCTTTGATTTTTGTTCATTATTCCTAGAAGAGATAAAATATTACATCTTTATTTGACTTTTAAACTAATACTTGCAAATATGTGCCTATACTGAAGAGAAGAGAACAATAAAAGTGTGTTGATCAATAGAGAATAACAATTAAGGGTGCCAATGAAGTGTATTGTTAGGGAGTCAATTGAGAGTGCTTGTAGGAAAAAATTGATGGAGAGTTATGATAGAGAGGTCGATGAATAACAATAGTAGAGACCATCGATAGAGTGTAATGATAGAGAGCATCAATAAAAATTAAGAATAGAATTTATTGAGTGATGAAAATAATTAGTTGAACAATTGTTGTTGTAGAATAGAGAAGATCTCTAAGATTCATAAATTTGTAATGAATGGAGAAGTCGACCATATGCCTCAGTTGATCGATGATCCATTGCGTTAAGAACGGTGCATAGAGTGACCCTATGTGTATTGTGGAGTTGTGTAGAGCAAGAAACTAAAAACACAAGTCCATTAACGGAGAAATTTAAGCAATCATTTAAAGTGGAATATGATCTTCCTCAAATTCTCTCTCACTCTCTTTAGCTCCTCGCTTCGCTATCACTTAGAGTTCTAAATTTTAAGTTGTAGCAATATTCTTATTAAACTCAAAGAGAACTCTGTGCCGACTAGTTGTTGTACTCTTTCCTATACTAACAAAACAAGGCATGATGGTCGTAACATAGGCTACATTTAATATGATATCACCCACAATCTATGTTGTGCATTTTTTATCATGACTTTAAAGAAGAAAGAATTATGGTATGATGCCTATAATTGGCGTTGTTGAGCTATCATCACTATTGCACGATCAATATCATTTTCTGTTTCAAACTTGGCTTATCTCACAAACATATTTTGGAAGCTTTCTCTTGATATCTAGAATTCGGCCTTTGTGAGCATTGCATCTCTTGGATTATCAACTTTTAAATACTTTACATGTGGCTCTAAGGGATTGCCCCAAGCCTCCTTCTAGGTTGTTTATATTTTCTTGGAATTCTCTCAATAATAATGCTCCTAGCTCAAGAAACTATTGGCAACATCGTAGATCTGCTTAAGTGTCTTTTCATAGCATCCTTGTTACCTTAAGTAGTACCTACATGATTGAGTCACTTGATCTTTACACCCTTTCTTTAGAGGAGATTTACTTATATAAATCAAGCTGGAAAAGAGGGAACATTTTTGCTTCTCTCGTGAGTACAACTCTATCTTAGACATTTCCCCCTCTTTTTTTATTATGTATAGCACATTAAAGCTTCACTAAATGGTTATTTTTTCTTCAAAAGTTAGTCCTTTAGCTAATCTTTTCAACCTTGTAGTGAGTCATTGAGAGGAGGTAGGAATCGGTAGGAGTACTTTTTGATCATTTTCTAACATTGGATGTTTGAATGGCTTCAAAATTTTCACATTCACCATTTGAGGAAATACTTAGTTAAGTCCAATAAGTTAAGATAGGCATTATCCTAGGCCTTCATCAAATTTCTGGATGCTAATCATGTTAACTCTTATGAAGTTGCCCATGACGTTTCTATCTCAAAGTGAATTTTTTAAATCTTTAGCTAGAAATCATTAGGATGGCTAATGTTTTCTTTTTAACTCTTGGTGGCCCAAAAATTTCTAGTCAACTAGACTTTGAGACAGATACATAAAGCACATATTCAATGAATCCCAATTTTTACAATATTAATTGCCCTCAATGTGAGCTAGACATACGACAATTTTCATATGAAGTCATTAGAAATTTTGTGTTGAATGTTTGTAGTCTATACACCACAATCATGTTCACCAATTTGACTATCAGATTATCCATGGAAGGCGGTGCTTCTTCTTAGTGTTGCATCCATCATGGCTTAGAATGCTCTCCATTGATATGTTGCTTAACACACCATGAGGATAATCTAATTGAAAAGTCACCCATCTCAACAAAATAATAACTAAGATTATAATCAATCAATGCACCCTTGTAGAAAGTTCATGGATATAACTTCTAATGGCATATCAACACATGTAGTAAGATTTATAATTTCTTTTTTTTTTTTTTATTGCTTATGTGTAGTGGAGTATGTACTCTTTTAGGATTTTAGTTACATCCAAATGCTTTTTCAACCAATAGATGCATCCTTGTAGATTTTGTAGCATCTTCTTACTCACCACAAAGCGCTTGAATAATTAAGAAATGTGTGTTTCTTAGAACCACTTCACATGATCAGCAACCTTTCAAACATATATTTGGTTCCATTTTTAGAGCAATCTCTCTTAAATTAAGTGTCCTTCTCAAGAATTTTTTGATACTTCTTGGAAGCCATTAACCAACTTGTAAATACCAAAATATTCTCCATGTGGAGCTGGTTCTAATGAGTTCTTCACCATGTCTTGGTTGCTAATCCAACTTCTAACTATCTTATTTTGATATTCTTAATATTAATGAATAATAAAAAAAAATATTTAATTAGTTGAGCATCTATTAAATGAAGAAGATATAAGTCAGTTTTTTATTCCCAAATAGAAATACATTAACATATAAAATTGGAATATTTTATTTTAAAGAGAAAATATCTATAGTAGGACAAACAATCTATTTTAATTGATAGAATAGATAAAATTATTCCATTAATGAATAACAAGGAATTCATATATATATAGAATTTATATATATATATATATATATATATATATATATATATATATATATATATATATATATATATATATATCAGACGCGCACGCACACACACACACGAGCACCACCCTCATCGACAAACTGACCAGGGGGGTATTCGAACCCGTTACCTGACTAGGGGGGTATTGGAACCCGTCACCTACGGAACTTGCGGCCTTCAAGGAGACTGCTTTGCCAACATTACATGGCTGGTCGATATGTATA
>NEWO01000102.1:426066-481474 GCA_003013225.1 Phalaenopsis aphrodite
GATGCCCAAAATGTGATCAATTCCTCATGGAAGTATTTGAAACTAGTCTATATCATAAATCAATATATTTTAACAAATTTCCAAATTTTAGCTTATCTCTATTTGATATTAATTTATTCGAAATAACTACAAATTCGATTTCATGGTTATATTTTTGTTTTTTTCTGGTACGAAAATAATAGTTTTAATTTATATTTTATTTTAAAATCATAATTTTTTTTTTTGGTCCTAACATTAACAAAATTTATTTAACTCAAGGAACAGGACAAAATCTATCTCCCTTTCAAGTCCAAGACTTCATTCAAAATTTTGAAGGAAGGTTAAAATACAAAATAGTCCGAGAAGAACAATAAGCACCGAGACTTTCAATTCCACCAAATACTTCAATTAATGAATCAAATCCTTCAATACAAGAATCACTAATTAAAATAGTAAATATTATATAAAAGGATAAATATTTAATGTTACATCTTGTTATCATAAATAAATTTTAGTTTTAAATGTATTATTAAATGGAAAGTAAATATAGAAAAGATAGTACAGGAATAACTCCAACTGAGCAATAAAAAATCTAGAGTGGTATAATAATAGAAAAATTATTCCATACGGACACCGCATGACGGTGTCCTATTGTCACCATCGATCACCGTAAAAATGTATTTCAGTGGGTCCCACTTTCAACTTTTAAATTTTTTTTTTACTGTAGTGATCAACGGTGGAGATCGGACACCGCATGTATATCTGCATGCGATGTCCGTATGGAATACTTTCTCATAATAACATTATCATGAAAGAATAAATAATTGAAATTTTAAATATTTATTTTAACACTTTGATTACCATAACTTGAATTGAAAAACTCTCTAGATGTTTTGTAAGATGGTTCACTAAGGAATATTTTAAGGGGAAAAAAATTAGTTATGATTAATAAAAGGAAGAGCTATGAAAAAGGAGGTAATATTTAGACTATTTACTCTTCTATGATTTCACATATAATAAAATTGAGAACATTGAAACTATTGCATTTTGTAATATCAATATTGAGCATAAGTTGTTAAAGAGTTTATTATTGTAATCAAACAACTTTACTAGAATCCTTAAGAAATGATGGGAAGATTATCACATCGCTTGTTAAGAACAATACATGCTCAATAAAATTAAATTAAAAGATTTATATCTTTTGAATATCGGCAATATATAATTTAAATCATATTCATAGTCGATCATTTTACAATAAATGTTTTGGATAATGATAAAAAACATAAGATTTTCTTACAAAAATTTTTTATGTCCTATGTTAACTCATTGTAGGTAGTGCAAAGATGTATTTCAAAGTTGAAAAGTGATATTCAAAGATGTTAAGCAAATTGAAAAAAAAAAAATTAGAGAATGACTTCTAAAGCTATTTGATGAAAAGGTTAAAGAGACCTTAAGGGATCCCAATACCAAAATAATATTGTATGAAATTCTTACATATGGTTATTTAGTTATAATTTGCATTCAAATTGGGTTAGATGTATCCTTTAAAACCAAGCTGAATCAACAACATAAAAGAGAGAGGAAGTTAGAAACAATTAATTGATATAATTGTGTGCGCAAATTACTTGTGATACTCAGAACGTTAAATCCTCTCTAAGAAATATTTTCAAAATTATTAATGAACAAATTTTAAAGAGAAAGCTGGTGCCGCTCATCACGTATCGTCGATTTTCATTTTGTCGGTTGTTGACGTCATTCTTGTCGTTAACGAGTCACTAGTTTGTTTTCTGTTATGTTGTCATCTTGCCCGAATACTTATCCATCTCAGATCACGTAGGTGAACAAAGAGGCGAGAAATCGGAGGATTGTGGTAGGCAATAATGAGAACAAACAAAAGAAATGTAAGGTAAGCATGTATAAGGTAAATTTTCACATTGATTGCTTCAAAACATAAACCTAAAGTGAGATCACTTTAGTATGCTTTGAAGACACCACTTCGGAAGAAACCCAATGAATGCTAACTACTAAAGAATTTAGGTTGATGTACCTATTTTAAGGTTCATATCCTTTCATAAGGACATGTCCCCATAGTTAATTGCATCTTAAATAGTCAATACTACTCAAGAAAACTCCCAATTGAGATTAAAATTTGTTCTCACAAAGTTCAAGCGTCATTGTCAAGGAAAGAAATGTCAAAGTCCTATGTAAAGTTTTTTATTTTGTTATTAATGGTTTAGTTGAAGTTCATCTTTTTGCTTCGGGTCTTGAATGTCCGTCCCTGCAAAACAGAGTTAACAAACTCTAATAACATGTAGAGAAAATCTAGGGCATCATAACCTTTTGTCGTCAGCAACCCTGCAAAACAAAGTTAGTAGAAATTTACATTTTTGTTCATTAATTTAGTTTGTTTGATAAATATTTAAATTTTGGATAACCCGGTCAAGATGTCCTTGACTCCGTCATCGTGGGGTCGTCAGGTATCCTGTTCTACTTAGTCTAAGAGGTTGTCAAACTTGCTCTAACCATAATATTCTTGTTAGCAAACATAAATTGTGTTGTTCAAGAAATCTTCATTGATTTGGGCATCTGAAGTTCAAGTTGTGTTATGTGATCTTTGTTCATTAAAATTTCATTTAAGTTTTAATGTCTTTTTTGGATTTAAAGGGTTGAAATTTTTATTTTGCTTAAGACTTATTATTTGATTATTTTTTTTTGTCATTTTATTTTTACTATTTGGGATGACCCGGTCGAGATCCTATGGTTCTGTCGTCCCAAGGTCATTGGGGTTTGCAAGTTGATTAGTCACAAATGACTGAAAGATATTTTGTTAGCTGTCATGGGTTGCCTCCTCCAAAGTATAATCTTAAACCAAGTTTTATTTTTTCTGTGCAAGAATAAGTTTTAATGTCTTTTAGGATGAATTTTATGTTATTTCAATTAGCATGGTTGGTACTTTAGCCCAAATTATTTCCTATTTAGGTTAAGTATGCTTTTGTTCTCATATGAGAAGTCAAACCCTACTAACCTTTAGTCATTTAAGTTTATGTTGATTTTAGATTAGATCAAATTTGGTTGAATAGATCTAAAGACGAGTTTTTATAAAAAACTTGTGGTGTCGGACGAATCTTGTCAGAGGATTCCATCTAGATGAAGCCTTTGGAAGCTTTTTCTAGTTTTCCGTGGGGTTTAACGAGGGATAGAGCGGACATTGTAGAGAACAATGAGGGAGTGGGATACACATTTAACAACAAATTTTAGCGTGGTAAAGACGTAATATTAAGTTTTTAGGTGTTAAATACATAATAGTAGGAGTTTTCACTTATATGCATGTAAACCCTCTTTTATTAAACAATTGAAATTTTTATGTATATATTTTTATCAATCTAGGTATAATTAATCTGATAATCTATTAATTAATTATTGGTTTATAATCAATTAAATTAATAAGATTTAACTTAGATAAAGTTAAATTAATACCACAATCCAAAAACCTCACCTACACTACTAACCCTCTCCGTCACGAAATTTTTTTTTGTTCGAACTCTGGACGTAGCTCTTTGTGCAGACTCTAATAATGTGCCCCCATGTGTGCTGCGCCGCGAATGTTATTTCAGGGTTATTGAAGTGAAACCGTGAATATTATTTCAGGATTATTGAAGAGAAAACTATATATTTCAATTCAATAATCAGAAATAACTCCGAAATTACATTCTCGGCTCTACTTCAATAATCTCTAATAACACTGCAAATGTTATGTCGGAGTTATTTATGAGTTTTTTCGCGGTCATTGAAGTAGAATATATGAGTTTTTATTCAATAACTCCGAAATAACCCAGAACTATAATCTGCGGTATTATTTCGGGATTATTAAAATAAAATCATAAAAATTATTTTAAAATTATTTTGGGATTATTGCCCTTATTGCAATTTCACTTTAATAATTTTTCAGCCACACATAACGGAAACCCTCTCCTATGTCCCTCTGTCTCTCCCGGTTTCCGCCCAAAACCATAGCCTTCGTGACTGAACCCTCGGAGACTACCGAAACTCGCCTGTTCGCGCCATTTTCTCAACAGCAAGATTCAGAGAATCCGGAATTTACGGCCGAAATCTGCGAAATCAGGATTTATCAAAGGCACCGTTTTATTTTATCCAAACTGACCGACTGGCAAGATTTAGCCTAAATCCAGGTTAATTCCTGGTCTAAATCCGGTGCCAGACAGCTCCTTGCTCTGAGAACTTTATGGCCTTAACTTGAGTAAGCCCTAACTTTTCATTTTTGCCATTTCCTCTTGATCTCTAGCCCGGTTTTCTCGAGTGTTTTGTGTTCGCCTGCAACGTTGTCGTGCTTGTGATTTATGCAAGGAAACGAGATCGTGATAAGAGGATAAAGAAAGTTCGGCATCGACGGCTGCTGCAGCTTCCAACTTAATATATATCTATTAGAAAGGTTCGCTGATGATTCCTATCAGTCAAATTGTTTCTTCATCTGATTTACTGTTTCTTCCCAATTTTCTTCTTTATTTCAATTACTATGAAGTGTCAAACTGGTAATTGAGAGGGATCCTACTACAGCATCAGCTTTTTTTTTTTTCTCTTAGATTAATGTTTTTTTTTTGTTCAAGTCAGAAAAAAAACCCAATTCTTAGCTTTAAAGTTTGGATATTTCTTTAACTGATTTGTCATTTTTCCAACCTCTACCAACACCTATAATTATACTCTATACATCTTGGTTTGAATGCTGAATCTTTTGCTGACCTGAAGTACATAAGAGATGTTCAAGTGTTTGAAGATTTCTAGAGCTTTTGCTACTGTTTTTTTGTATAATCTCTGTAGAGGAAGGCATTTAAACTAGTGTTTCGAATATTTTTTTTCTTAGAGTATCTTCTTAAAAAAAAAGGGTGCAACTCATTGCTTAAACTCGGTATAATATCTGTGGAAGTATTGTTATGGTGTCAATATTTGTTAATGTGAGAAAGCAAACATATTTTAAAGTTATATTATTTTTTTATTCTACGGAAGTTCAAAAATTTTTTGGTGGCACTTTGAGTAAATTGTTAATTTTGGATCAAAACCCATGATACTGGAGTGATGTTCTTACTATGAGTTTTTAAGTTTTATTTAAATAATAATTTGTGACATCTCTTATACTAAAAATTTATACCATATTTCACCCAATGTAGATTGGAACTTTCATCATCATTTCGTTTATTTTTTAGATATTCTTGCCTACCCTTAACTACAAAGGGTAGAAAATGCATTATTAGTTGAGTAGATGAAATTAGTGTCAAAGGATAATGAAGAAAAATGATACACCTAAGGTAATATGGATATAAATTGCTCAAATAATTTATGTAATATAAGTATCACCTCGAGCAACACTCAATATAAATGTTTCAAAAATGTGCAATTATATAGCCAATTCCAAATAGCTTGGATGAGGTTAATGATGTTAATGGTGATGGAAAAAAAAGAGATTTATGGCTTTCTAGTAGTATTTTTCTTCCTATATTACAATTAATTGTATATTAATATATAATGTATTTTACACATCCAATTTTTCATTCGAAAAAATTTTAGTGGAATTAATTAAAAATAGCACTATATATAGCACTTTCCGATAAAAAATATTATTGAACTATTATATGAGAATATGATGTAAGTGCTCCATCAAGAATATCATATATAATTGGGATAAGGTTAATGATGATGATTATGATGGAGAAAAGATGATTTTGAGAAAAGTTTTCACATATGAAGGCTCCCCTTATTTTCTCTAGCATTTCTATTGACTTGTTTAGTCTAATAGAGACCGTCAGCTTGCTTACATTAAATAGTTGTGAATTTGGTTTGTGACTTATTATGTTTACTTTTGTAATGTCTTTGTATTTTAGTAACTCATTCAATTTTATATAATAGTCAGATATGTCTTAATCATCTTTCTAGTGGTATTATTCATGCTTTAATACAATTTATTGTATATTAGTGCAATTTATGGTATATTATGTACAACCAATGTTTTCTAAATAAAAGGGGTAGATGAAATGAAGCAAAATAACATTTTAAGTTGCTCATTTTCGCATAAAAAACTGTAGACTATCTGACGTGAGAGCTTACCGCAGATGCGGTACTGTAAGTGCTACAGTACCACCGGATTTCACAATCACGGGAGACGGGCCGAAACAATCTAGATTTTCTTTCTTATGCTTTTTTTCCTATTATCCTTCATTTCTTTTTTGTTATTTCCCATATATATGTTGTATTAGGGTTTATAGTTTAGTTTTAGGCGTAGATTTTTGTTAGGATAGTCACTGGCGTTTGTTTCTCCCTTCGAGGGCTGTAATCAAGAGTTTGGGTGGTGCTTCGACTGCATCTCTCTCTCAAGGTGGTATTTATCTTTCATATCATTTTCTACATCCTCTCCACGTCGCTTCTGACCGACTTCCATTTTTGCAGCTGTCTCCAAACAACCGCAACTTGCTGTTTTCCCTGCAATTTCTCCAATCTAGCCACTTGTCCTCGCTGCAGCCACCCCAGAAAATTGTCCTCTTGCTGTCCTGTAGTTCCCTGCATCCCTTGTCGCTTACGCCTACATTCCTCCTCGATGCAGCTGCTCAGAAACAATCTTTTCCTGTTATTTTTGCTGTTCTAGCCACCCAATCATCCATTCCTCTCTTTCCAGCTTGTTGCAGCTCTTACCCTTTGCGGCTGCTGTCGACACCCTTTACTATCGCTGCTGCACCTTACAACCTTCACTCACTCCTTGCTACATCTTTGGAGGGAAAACCCTCGCCGATCACCACTACTTCGAGATTCCACCCTAGTTTGATTATTTGTGTTCTGTCTGTTGCTATTTCTGATTTTCCAGTGTCGTTTTTTTATATTTTTCCTGTCAAGTGTATTGATTGTAACTACTTAGTTGGTTCGAGTAATAATATTTGCTTTTCTATTATGGTTTGGGTTACCTCCGGTATCGCTATCATATGAAAATATTGCAAAATGCCAAATGCTCCTCATATGCCAACTACTTTCATTTTTGTTTTTGTAGTTGTTAGATGTATTTTAAACCTACTTGCTAATAGTGTTCTTTCTTATCGTTGTATTACAATTTATTGATTTAAATGCATGCCATAAATTATTTATTACTATTTTGCACTTTCAATTTTTTTATTAAAGAATAATGGAGAGAACAACACAAAACAACATTCAAAGCGAATTTTTTTTTCGCAAAAACATATTAGAGAAATATCATCTCAAAACATAGTAATGCTATGCTCAATTAGGTGATATGAAATATTTAGCTTTATTCTAAATATGGTGACCGTGATGGAGATAAAAACAGTCCTGACATTTATAATAACTATCAAGATATAGAGTTAAATTTTACTACCTAAACCCTATAAATTTTGTACCTCAACTCTTTATCTTATCCCTACAAGTTGTTGCATACAACCATTTACATAATTTTAACATGATTGTTATGTAACACCTCTAAGCAAATTTTATGGATGTTTTATTAACTGATTTGTCTTTTTTGCCACCTCTACCAACACCTATAATTATACTATACATATCTTGCTCTGAATGTTGAATCTTTCGCTGACCTGGAGTACATAGGAGATGTTGTTCAAGTTGTTAAAGATTTCTAGAGCTTTTGTTACTGTTTTTTGTATATTTTCTGTGGAGGAAGGCATTTAATCTAGTGTTTCAGATCTTCTTTCCTTGCTAGTATCTTCTTAAAATAGGGGGACAACCCATTGCTTAAATCCCGGTATAATATTTGTGGAAGTATTGTTATGGTGTCAATATTTTTTAATGGGAGAAAGTAAACGTATTTTGAAGCTATATTCTTTTTTATTATTCGGAAATTCAAATTTTTTTGGTGACACTTTGAGTAAATTGTTAATTTATGATGAAAACGCATGATAGTGGAGTGATGTTTTAACTATGAGTTTATTAAGTTTTATTTAAATATTAATTTGTGATGTCTCTTCTACTAAAAATTTTTACCATATTTCACTAAGTGTAGATTGGAACTTTCATCATTGTTTAGATTATTTTTTGGATATTCTTGCCTTCCCTTAACTAAAAAGGGTAGAAAATGCATTTATTAGTTGAGTAGATAAAATTAGTGTCAAATGATTATGAAGGAAAATGGTAAACCTAATGTAATATGGATATAAATTGCTTGCAATGATTTATGTAATATAAGTATCACCTTGTGCAACACTCAATAGAAATGTGTAGAAAATAAGCATTTATAAAACCAATTCCAAGAGATTTATGGGTTACTAGTAGTATTTTTCTTTCTTTATTACAATTAATTGCATATTAATATATAATGTATTTTACACAACCATTTTTTTTTTCAAAAAAAGCTAAGTGGAATTAACTCAAAATTGGACTTTATATAGTTCACTTTCCTATTAAAAAATATTATTGAACTATTATATGAGAATATGATGCAAGTGCTTAAACAGGAAAATCATATATAATTGAGGTCAGGCTAATGATGATGATTATGATGGAGAAACCGATGATTTTGAGAAAATTCTTCACATGATAAGGCTCCCCTTATTTTCTCTACATTTTTATTGACTTGTTTAATCTTGTAGAGACCAAGCTTGCTTACATTAAATATTTGTAAATTTGGTTTGCTACTTATTATGTTTATTTTTTTAATCTCATCATATTTTTTTAGTAACTTATTCAAATTTATATAATAGTTAGATGTGTCTTAATCATCTTTATAGTGGTATTATTCTTGCTTTAATACAATTTATTGCATTTTAGTAGATTATATGAAGTATAATGTACAACCATTGTTTTGTAAATAAAAGAGGGTAGGTGAAAAGATGCAAAATTGCATTTTAAGCTGTTCTTTTTTGATTAAATTTTTTAGACTATCATATGAAAATATTGTAAACGCTCAATTAGCTGATCTTATACAAAAGCTAATGATGATGATTGTAATTGGGATACATATAGTTTTGAGAAAATATTCACAATAACAAGGCTTTTCTTTTTTTCTTATGCCATTTTTATTTGCTCATTCAACCTTGAAAAGATGGTAAACCAACTTACAATATATGCAATCTTGGATTTGTGCATATATTAACTTATAATTTTTGACTTTGTAAATCTCCTCATATGCCAACTAATTTCATTTGAGTATTTATAGTTGTTAGATATGATTTCAAATCCTACTTATTAGTATTGTTCTTTCTTATCGTTGTATTACAATTTATTGCTTTAAATGCCTGCCATAAATTATTTAATACTATTTTATGCTATCAATTTTTTTTTTTTTATGAAAGAATAATGGAGAGACCAATACAAAACCACATTTAATGTGATTTTTTTTTCCGCTTAAATATATCAGAGGAATATCATCTCAAAACATAGTAATACTATGCTCGATCAGGGTGATATGAAATATTTAGTTTTATTCTAAATATGATGACGGTGATGGAGATAAAGACAGATCTGAGAAGATTATTTACAATAACTATCATGATATAGAGATAAAGTTTGCTACCTAAACCCTATAAATTTTTTACCTACAACTCTTAATCTTACCCCTACAAGTTTGTTGTTTATCATCTCGATGTAATCTCTACAATTATGTTACCTACAACCATTTACATAATCTTAGCAAGATTGTTATGTAACACCTCTATACCTTTTATAAGAAGATTGTTGCATGGTGTTGAGGGGTGGGAAAAAGGAGGGAGGGAAGGGTGTGCCACCCAAATTAGAAGGGGAGTAGTAGCATCAACAATGCCATCTCTTTCTCTGTCCAATTTTCTTCTTCACAGTAGGTGGTTTCTCTCTCTCTCTCTCTCTCAATCCATCAATCACATAAACTAAGTGATATTTTTATCCTTATTTATGATAATTTCAATCATTCCATATACCATTTTTGAAGCTTAGTGAATTATTCTATATTTGTGTAATAGTGAACATTGGTGGATCTCACCAGAACACAAATTTTGTGTGTTGGTTTGTGTATTTGGTTTCTGATTTTCTTATATTTTAGTTATTACTATTAATCTAACAATTGGTATCAACATAGAAAATTGAACAATGAAAAACAAAAAATATCAATATTGACTATTTGGTGTTTGAGACTTTGCTTATTGGGAGATGTTAATAGTATATTTCTCAAATTAAAGAAAGTTTTATGAAAATTTGAAGGGATCAAAGCCATCTGCTATTGATCAAGAGGAGTGGGGTTTGATGTATACGCAAGCATTAGGAGTTATTCATATCTTCCCGGCCAAGAACATTGCATTCAATTTTATTAATGAAAATATCACAAGAAGTGTGATAAATGCTTTATCAGACATATACAAGAAACCCTATACTATAAATGAGCTACATCTTATGCACAAGTTTTTAATTGCATTATTGATGAAGGAGATTATATTTGCTATGCACATCAATGAGATCATCCTGATTACAAGTCACAAGAGCTCCGTGTACTTCAATTTTGACGACAATTTGTGCCTTAAGTTTATTTTTGAATCCTGCATGAAAGTTAAGTCGATGTAGTAATAAACACCAACAACTCTTATAGATGAAGTAAATTGAAGCTAAAGAAGTCAAAGATCTCTTTCTTAACTAATATATTCAATGACATATGTGAGTGAAATCCCTTAATTTTCTTTTTTGAATATTGATAGGAAGCATGTCTCAAAATTAAAGCAATAATCAAGGTAAATGCATGGCCAAATCATTAAGCATGAGTAAATACAAAACATATCATAATGAAAGCAAACCTTGATGTTGCTTTAATGGATGCTGACATTATGGAAAACTAGAACACATGATGGAAGATTGTAGCAAAATAAATAAGAATAGGGGCAAAAGTAGAAAGAAGATATTGTGAATCTTGCTATGAAAGACATTTAAGATGCACTTATCCTTAGTATTGATAGTCCATTGGAATCATGGATACTGAACCTGGGTGCATCTTTTTATTCTTCTTTTCATCAAGTGCTAATGATAAATTATTTTGTAGGCAATTAATGCAAACTATTTTATGCTGATGATGGGCCCTTAAATATTATCAGCATTGATGGAGCAATACTCCAAATCGTAATTGGAGGGACATGAAAGCTAAACAAGATTAGACACAATTATGGCATAAGGAGAAACTTGATTTTTATAGAAAAACTTATAATTAAAGGATACAGTGTCACATTCAATGCTCATGGCTAGAAGCTTTGATGACAAGCTAAAGAGAAATTTCTTTACAGGCATTTATGACAAAGTTTTTGTTGCTCACGATGGCCTTTAAATATTTTGTTGACATAAGAGACATGATGATATGGAGCCATATAGAAGTTGAAAAAGATACAAAAATTTTAAGCGCAAGGAGAAATCTGTTTTTGAAATTACCACTTGCAAGAGATGGATGTAATGTCGCATTTAAAGTTGACACTTGAAAGGTAATTAAACGAGTTATGTTGATTGCTTGGGTAAAATAAGATTGATGCACTCTATACCATTACATGTTTCAGACACAATAGGAGTGATTTTTTAAGAACTCTATTATTCGATATGAGTGGAATTATGATAAATGGCTTTTTATGAGAGAACAATCATATGACTATCTAATGGAATAGTTATTGAAAGAATAAACAAATACTGAAGAAATTAGCCATGAGCATGAAAATACATATAAAACTGCTAAAAACATTATGGGTTGATGTGCTAAATATAGTTACATATATCATCAATTAAGGGCCATATGCTCTTCATTCCGAGCTTCTTGAAGAAGTTGGACCGGAAAGAAGGTATTCACGTTTAAATTTTTTTGGTTGTCATCCTTGCGTGTACGCATAATGGAAGAGACAAACATGGTTCACAATCAATGAAACATTACTTTATAGGTTATATTCTAAAGATTTTTGGCTATAGATCGGGATGCTGAGAACAAGAAAACAGTCTTAGATAAAAATATTACTTTTATTTGAACTATAATGCATGAAGACATGCCAAATACCAACAAAGAAGGGATGTTTTCTGCAAAGCAACTATAATTAGAAAATCCGTTGATTTTAATAGAAGACAATATACACCAAAATAATCAAAATCAATCTAAAAGATCACAGAAACTCCAAGCCTTATTAACCACTATTCCCATTGGCAATATTAATTTTTTGCTTATTGATGCTAGTGAACTTTAATGCTATGAAGCTATATTGTTTGAACATGCATCTAAGTGGTAGCTAACAATAATGAAAATAAATTTGGCCTATAAAATAACACTTGAATATTGACTAAATTATCCAAAGAAAGAAAACTTCACAAAATAAATGGATTTATAATATCAAATAATATCATAATAACAAAAGGAACAAGGAGTGGTTGATGGTGAAATGTTTTAATTAAAAGATGGCATTAGTTTCACTAGAATTCTTTCTAGTGGTCTATCTGATTATTGTATTATAAGCATTATGTATTGTAGCTACTAAATATTTGCAAATGGAATAGATGTATGTAAGATTATTTTTTGCTATGACAATTTGCTATGCAAAGGAAGGCCAGAGCTGTGAATTTAGCTCGAAAATCGTTAATCGCTCGAAATTGATTTGCCTTTTGGCTCTGAATGAGATCGAATCGAAATAAACAAGTCGAACTACAAGCCAAAATTTTGGATCGAATTTATTTCGAGCCGATCTTGAGCTGACCCCAGATTGGCTCGAAATCAGCTCGTTAGTGGCCCTAGTGATGTTAAGGTTGTGAATTTAGCAAATTTAGCTCAAAGATCATTAATTGCTCGAAAATTGATTTGAATTTTGGTCAGATTGAGATCAGATAGAGATCAAATCGAAATAAACGAGCGGAGCTACATGCCAAAATTTTGGATCAAATTTATTTTAGTCTATTTTGAGCCGACATCAACTCGGGTCGAAATCAGATCGTTAACAGCTCTAAGGAAGACATTTAAGAAAAATAAATTCTATTATGCACGCTCAATGAAAGCCTCTAAAGCCTGAAGCAATCATCTTGCCGCTACTCCAAGGCCACACTTTGTCACATGTTCCTCATATATTTGTTATTTTTTCAAAAGTTGAAAAATTAATTTTGGGAGGAAAATAACTACTTGATTTTATTATTCACATGTAGGGCACACCCCCCTCTGCCCCACACACATACAGAAACCAGCGTCGCTTTCCCAGGTCAGTTGGTAGAGCATCCACTTCGGCAGTGTAAGTCCCTTCTCGTCTGGGGTTCGAATCCCCCCGTGTGTAGAGTGTGGTACTCGAGTGGTTGGGCTCATTAGGGATGACCGGGGCTCGACTAATAGCCTCCGACTATTCCTTTGCTTATATATATATATATATATATATATATATATATATACCAATCCATCTTAATTTACAAACTTACCAAATATATATAGTCTAAATTAGGAAAATAAAAAATTCAGAAATAGAAAGTAAGGAAACATAAAGTCGGAAGGGATTAAAATTAATAAAAGGATTTCCAAAGATACCTTAATCAAATCTTTTCATGACCTTGTGAAGCAGCTGACTGAACCACCATGACGTAGAGTCGATATTCTCAGTTTTCCACACTCCCTCTTAAGCTGGGTCATAGCTGTTGTAGAGATAAAACTGGTTATTGAACTTTAAGACGTCAACAACTTCTTAGTGTATCGAGATGTAACTGAGCTATATAATTTCAATATCAATATTTTCAGAGATAAAGTGCTTACCAATTTCAATATATTTGGTGCTATCATGATGCACTAGATTCTTGACAATACTTATGGCTGTTTGACTGTCATAAAACAACTGTATATGCTTATTGGAGGTGCACCCCAATTCCCTTAATAATTTTTGAATCTGGATCACTTCACAAATTTCTATGGTCAGTGCCCTATACTCTGATTCAACAGCGATTCTACAAAGAATAACTTGCTTCTTACTTCTCCATGTAACTATATTTCCTCATACATAAGAGCAATAGTCTGTGGTGGACCTTATGTCAGTGAGTTATTTAGCCTAATAGTTTGTGGACCTTATATCAGTGACTTTTACCTCTCTATTTTTTGTTTTCTAAAAAAATAATAAATAATCAGAAGTGTTTTTGAGAAACCTCGGAATCTTTTACACCATCTCCAAATATTCTTCATTTGGGCTATTCATGTGTTGACTCACAATGCCAACAAAGAATGTAATATCTGGGTTCGTATGTGATAAGTAGATGGGTTTTCCCACTAATCTTTGATATTTCTCCTTATCCACATATACACTTTCTTCTCCCATATTAGACTTCTTGTTAGGATCCATTAGAGTGTCAACAAACTTCCATCTAATCATCCGTTTATTTTAATAGATCTAGAATATATTTTCTCTGTGATAGACAATGCATTTCTTTGGCTTTGCTATCTCCATACTTAGAAAATATCTTATGGTTCTTAGGCCTTTTATTTCAAATTTAATGACAAACACTTTTTTGATCTAGAGAATCTTTCTTTAATCATCACCAGTAAGAATCATATTATCCAAATATACTATCAGTTCAACGATTTTATTCTCTGAATGTATTTTATGAATTAAAGTATGATCAACTTGATCTTAAGAATATCCATTAGATCTTATAATTTTAGCAAATTTTTCAAACCACGCTCTTGGTGATTGCTTAAACCCATAGAAAGGATTTCCAAGTTTGCATATTAGTTGTCTATTGGAATCAAATTTAAGTTTTGGTGATATCTCCATATACACTTTTTTTTACATATCCTCATTCAGGAAGGCATTTTTATGTTAAGCTGATGCAATTCACATTTCTTGTTCACTGCCACTGAAAGAAGAACTATGATAATGTTTAGTTTAACAACTGGTGCGAAGGTCTCATTATAGTCAATCCCATAGATTTGAGTTAAACTTTTTGCAACAAATCTAACTTTAAACCTCTCATTGCCCAATCAACTTTTTATTTGATGTTGAACACCCATTTGTGTCCAACTGTTTTATATCCAAAGGGAGTTTAATAAGAATTCATGTGTTATTATGCTTCAACGCTTGAATTTCTTCTTTAATTGTTTTCCTTAATTCTGGTTTTTCAAGAGCTTCATGAACGAATTGAGGAATCTGCACACTATCAATGTTAGAAACAAAGGCTTTGTAGGATGAGGATAGCTTCCCATAAGCTACATACTCTGAATTGGATATCTAGTTTTTTTTGTCACCATCATCAGAAGATGAAATGGATAACTCATGAGTACTAGACTTTTGAACAAAAATTTAGGTGAATACGGACTTGTGTTTTAGTTGGAGCAATTCTGTTATTTCAATTTGTCATCCACCTGTTCAAGAATTTTTTTCTCTGTGTACTTACAAAGTTTTTTTTTTTTTAATGAACTTTTGGTTGAGTTGGCTGGATTGATTGAACATCCTCAACTAGGAAAGGAGGGCTAAGTGGAGTAGGTGGTGAGACCATGTATGTGTCATCAAGTGCATCCCAAAATTGATGTTCATTTGTACTCTCCCCCTAAACATTCAATTTGGGGTAGTATAATTGATTTAGAAAAAAAATGTAACATCCATAGAGTTGTAGTATTTTCTGGTAACATGGGAGTAACACTTATACCTATTTTTGTTGAAGGCATGCCCCAAAAAATACATTTTTGATATAATTAGGTTCAAGTTTTATGCGATTTTGGGAATGAATGTGAACAAAGTATACACACCCAAAGATTTTAAACGGTATTATAGAAGAGAAACTCTGATGTGAGGATAGACAACCACCAAAATATGAAGAGATGTTTTGAAGTTAAGTACCCAGTTAGGCATTCAATTTATAAGGTATGTTGCAGTAAGAATAACTTCCTCCCAAAAATATTTTGGAATTTGATAAGAAATCATAATTGGGCGGGTTAACTCAAGGAGATGCTTGTTTTTTCTCTCAACTACCCTATTCTATTGTGGGATATCAATACNGCGGGTTAACTCAAGGAGATGCTTGTTTTTTCTCTCAACTACCCTATTCTATTGTGGGATATCAATACGTAAACTCACATAAATGATTTTATTTTTTGAAAGATGAGACCTAATGATGGAATTGAAATATTCCTTTGCATTATCAATTTTGAGGATCCAAATTTTACATTGAAATTGAGTTTGAATCATGTCATGAAAGTTTTGGAAGATTTGAATTTTTTCATATTTCTTCTTCATCAGGAATACTGAAATAGTTCTGGTGTAGTTGTCAAAAAGTGAGACAAACCATCTATCCCCACTGAGGATTTTCACCTTTGAAGGGTCGCATAAATCACCATGGATAATAGAAAAAGGGTGTGAGGGTTGTACTGAGTCATGGAATAACTATTTCTAGTCTTTTTGACAAGTTGACAAATCTCATATCGATAAAAACTAGAATTTTTATTGATAAACAAATGAAGTTATAACTTTGCAATATAATTGAAATTAGGATGACGTGGATGAAAATGCCATAATATGACCTGTTTTTTTACAGACAGAGACTCAATAAACTTAGAAATTTTAGATAAAAAGGTGGGATGATTATTTGGTTAGAGAGAGGTTTTTCTTGAGCAGATATAAGTCTTGTTTCAACAATACTAATCACTTTCTCTGAATCCACTTAAAAATTACAAGAGTTTGCAAGAAATTTAGTAATATATTTCATATAATGAGTAAGCTTTCTAATTGAAATCAAATTGCAATCAAACTGTGACACATAAAACAGAGGAAAGAGTAATATTCTTAAAGAGCTCCACATCTCTTTTTTCAGTAATTTTTGAGTGTGATCCATCTGCAAGTCTGACTGATATAGATGTTGCAGCCTTCTGATAGTTCACTAGAGCATTGTTGTCTCTGGTAAATGATAAGAGACTCATGAATCTATGATCAAAGTTCTAAATCTCTCATTATTAGAGAAACGGGAGAAGGATATATTACCATGGTTTGTTACAAAGTTGGCGTGTTATTCTGATTTACTTCCAAGGATAGAATGCCAGGTTTGTGATATAGAGTTAATTTTTTGAGTAGAACTTGATGTCTTCATTTCGTACTTAGTCATAAACTTCATGCGTCTTTAAGGCACTTGCTTGTTGTAGGAATGGGGTTGATTGTTGTTTCCTTAGGTAGAGCCACTGCAAGAAAGGAGAAAAAACAATTGTTGATGCTGCTCTTGTTGCTTCTTGTTGCTGGAAGATTCTGACAAAGGAGGGCATGCAGTAGGTGAATTCCAGCTACAGGGAGGAGTTCCAGCGGAGGGTTTGCAATAGGGGAATTCCAACTACAGGAAGGAGTTCTGATAGTTTAGAAGACCAGAAGGAAGAGTAGAGGGAAGCCTGCAGCCTACACAGAGAGAACTGACTATAGGGAAGAAGGGATTTTCGGCTGGTGTGCAAGATGGCAGAGGGATTGGAGGGATTTTAGTGGTTGTAGGAGTGACTAATAGTTCGACTTTAGTGATTGGACGAGACGAGCGACTCATATGCGCTATCCATTCGAATGGAGGAGATGATTGTGGCTAGGGCACACAGAGTTCGATCGAGAGATGGATTGTGTGTGTACAAGCGGTGCACGTAACTTGCAACACTCATTGAACTTGTGAGCATAAATGACGAGAAACAGTGAGGTGCGGAGACGCCGCTGAGGGAGAAGATATCGAAAACAATGTCAAAGACAATTCAATAACATAAGATGCTGAGGCGCGCCGCTGAAGGCGTCAAAGGCAGAGACCAGGAACAACTCCGAATGTTATAAGGGTCGGAGTGTTGAGTACATCTCGACCTCCAAGATGATTAGTGGCTGTGACAGACAAAGGAGGAATGACTCTAAAAGCTTCTATGAATTGTATTGTTTTAGTTAAATAATGGAAATAATGATAAAAACTTGTTCCATCCACACCATAAAATTATCAAAAAAGGGATAATGAGAGAACCCATTTGCTAAATTTTATGCTAGTTTTGTAAAATTCATCTTTTTTTTGGATATACATGATGCAAGGGCTTTGTGATTTCTTCGGATGCTTCTATGGGTTTAAGGTCGTGGAAGCTCCTGTTGATTTCTCATTTTTCAGATGCTTACTTGATTTGTTCCCCTAGCTAAGTCCTATGCAGCTCCAATCAATTTTCCTCGTGGCTTGGGCAGGGGATGGTGGATTATGAAAGTGAAAGATTGTAATTATATAATTGTAGATTAATTATTACTAAAAGTAGTTATGGATTGAACATGAAGGATTATATAATATATTGCTAAATCAGATTATATAATGTTGGATTAATTAATAAATTGGGTTAAATGATTAGATATTAATAAAATAAAAGTGTAATTGATAATTAACTCCTAAATATTATTGATTTTAATTTATGGAATATTGCTATTAAATATTTAATTTAATATGTTCAATTTAATCAAATTTAATTTAAATAATATTTGAGTTATTATCGAGTATGCATTTATCATATGACTTATTGAACAACAAACTAGTTTTTTCATAAACATAAATAAATGAGTTTGACCATTTTTATGTTTGATTCGTTTAATTTATTAAGTTTTTAAATAGGGCTTGAACTTATTTAATTGCTAATTTGAATGAATTTAGATGAGTATTAACTGAGCCAAAGTTGAGATGTTCATCGATTGCATTTGCTCGCTTACAGTCCTAACATTTTGATAAACATTTAGTAGTCAAATATGCGTGGTATGTGAGAATTAGCTGCATTCCACAAAAACTTCATTGATTCTAGTTCAAGAAGGCCTTAGAATTGTTGAATATATATATTTAATAATTTATTTCATTTCTCGTTAGAATCAATCATCGATAGCCTTGCCGACCTTTATGCAATAATAAAATATATAGTTAGCACAATGTCATAACGATGGACACCATCAAAAAGCTACCATGAGTTGTATTATTTTGGTTAAATAATGTAATAATAGTAAACCCCTATTTAAATAATATTTGAGTTATTATCGACCTTAATATTACACCTTTATTAAATGACTTGTTAAACAATAAATTGGTTTGTTCATAAACATAAATAAATGAGTTGAGCCATGTTTTAAGTTTGATTTGCTTAATTTTTTTGTTTTTAAACAGAGCTTTAACTTATTTAATTGCTAATCTGAATGAATTTAAATGAGTATATTAATCGAGTTAAAGTTGAGATGTTGTTCGGGTGCTTTGGTTCACCAGCAACCCTAATATATACATAACCATTTACTTGTCAAATATGCAAGCTATGTGAGAATTAGTTGCATACCAAAAGAACTTCATTGATTATGCTTCAAGAAGGCCTTAAACTTGCTGATTTATTTTCATTTCTCGTTAGAATCATGCAAGGACGTGATATATATAATAACGGGCACAGTGCCATAAGGAAAAAAAACCATAAAAAACTTTCATGAATTGTATTGTTTTGGTTAAATACTGGAATGATGGTAAACCATAGAGTCGTTACTAAAAAAAAAAAAAATTGCATAAAAAATAGATTTTAGTATATAAACAACATGCAAACCTTAAGTGGAGCCATAAGATTTTATTTTTCCCTAAAAAAAAGTGAACAAAAAATTTCATGTGCAAAACCCTAACGCAAAGTGCTTAGATAAACTGGATCTCTACTGCAAAGTTTTATTATTTATTTTCACCACAGTAGAGTGCAAGAACCATCCACGTACTTATTGGGGATGGTGAATTACTAAATATTGGGTTGGAGCTCCATCCCTGCATTTCTTCATTTGTCTTAATTACTTCTTTTGCTAGTCTTCTTAGTGAAGTGCATTTTGGGAATCTGGAGGATTTTTAATGAATCCGTCATGGAAAGAGACCATTGAAACACATCATTTGACTAATAAATCTAAAGATTTTAGAGAAATATGGACCAATAGGAAGGAACCCCTTGATCTTATGGTCCCAAGTGTAATTTAACTATCGAAAATCCTTTCTATGCCGGTCATCATTAATCGGACAATAGATTGCACAAAAGATTTCATGCTACCATGATAATTAATTTAAGTAGTAACAATTCCACGTGACTAGGCTTGACCCAGGTAAAGATCAGTATGACCCATTTTAGTGGTTTGCGTTTTCTCTGCAGCATAGATTGGAACTAACTTGATTAGTTGTTAGAATCAATTCTACATTAAGAAGACTTCATTTTATAAATCTTTTCTCATGTTTATTTTTCAAATATTAATTTTAGTTTGTGTAGAAACTGCACAAATATATTTCACTATGCATATGGGCCGGCTTTGCTATTTCAACTCTTTTACATCTTATATTTTTCATATATGTGATAGTGTTGATTTAATTTCAGCGGAATTAAAGGAGCAGAACAACATTATATTATCAAACTAAGCACATATTCTTAATGAAATCTCTAATTGAATTGGCCATGAAGATGTGCTTCTGTGCCATTTCTTCCATTAATAAATATTTCCTGTGGATCTAACCATGTTATTATCATCCCTTCCATGTTTTTTATTACTAGATTAGTATGAAAAAGAGTTGAATGAATTATTGCAGATTTATAAGCAGATATTTAAAAGAGAATTGTATAATTAGTTGGTTCTAGTATGATAAGGGTCAGTTTGAGAAAACCAATATACTCTCAAAAGTCCTTATCCCTTGCTCATCTTCTGTATTGATTTTCTGCATTCCTATTTTTTCTCTAGCTTGTACACATTTCTGTTGTTTTAATAAATCCATTAGACCAGGTGCTTTGGTTGATTTAATAAATTGACTAGACCAGGTTCTAATCTTGAAGGTTCATCCTTTCTCTAACTTATGGGATTTAACTCGAGTAGGATTTAATAAATCCCATAGATTCAGCTTTACGAAATTTCAAGATTGTTATATTCTAAAAACTGTTGATACGATAGAAGTTACATCCTTCTATATCTTGGCGAACTATCTGATAATTTTTGTAAGGATTTAAGTCTGTTGGTTCAAATAAAATTATAATATTAAAAGGCTTAATTTTAATCATTTCTAATTATAGAAAGTTACTTATTAAGCTAATTAATTATCTTAATTATTTATCGGAACTTCACTTTAATAAACTGTTATTAACCAGTACATTGATATTCATTAATTTATTTTAATCATTAATTGGAAATCATTAAAATAATGAATCAATAATTAGTTGCTTAACAATCACTATCAATCATTATTTAATTATTTATTAAATCTATCATGATTAAATTAATTAAATTATGATTAGGTTTAAATAGTATATTAATTTATAATTAATCAATTACCAATTAAATTTTTTCAAAATTAGCTTTAATCAAATTAAATAAATTAAATTATAACCTCAATTCAATATTTTCATAATCATTCTTTAACATATTAACATAATATATTGACATATGAGCCCAGATTAAGCTTATCCCCATTATCCATCTTATTGGTGCGTCATTTAATGCTATGAAATGAACCTCTGAAAATTTTATTCCCAACACCAATTTCTTGATTTTCTCATTTCCACAGCGCGATCCCTAGTCGGGATTTGAATAGACTTAAAACGGCTATGAAAACCCTCATCAATGGTTTAAGCATATTGATTTTGTTTTAAATTCTTATTTCAAACCATTATTCTAGCTGTGTTCACAAATTAAACTTCAACATGTTTTATTAGTTTGGTAAGATACTTTTTTTTTTCAAGCTGGGTGAATGATTGAACCCAATACCTTGAAATTCTTCACAATATTACCATCCACTGACCTATGTATTTAAGCACAAAAGATTTTCATCTGACAATTCTTTAGCACACTAGATTTCTAGGAATTTGAAACCTATCCGTTTATTTTTTCCTTCATATCTACTATTATGCTATTTCTCACCGCTAACTAAACAAATCTCAACATATGAGAATATTTAACTAACGTTAGCAAGGTTCATATTGAAGATTTTCTAGTTGATGCTTAGTATGATTAGGATTTATTCTATTACATGTGCAAATCATGCCTCTACCTGTGGCCAACTAATGAGAACCTAAATTTATGATTTGACTATACGTTTGATTGCTTGAGGGTAAAATATATATATTAGATTGGACTATATTTTAACAGCAAATTCACTTTTCGTAAAATATTATACAAATGCAAGTTGGCCGACTCAGGCACACCCATTAAAGCCTTGTTTCAATTTGCACTTCAAACTTCTGTTTGGTTTGAAGAAGAATGGGTATAGCTGCATAGCTTTATTTTAACAAGCTAAAAGAAAAAGTTACATACCAGTGACGCTAGGCAGACCCAGTAGATGATTCCTTTTTGGCTGTATTGCATTTGATTTGGAAATTTGTATAGAGCTCGAAATTTTAGTTTAGAATGTGGTTAAGTTTATGATTTTTTTTAACTCTTTAAATGTAGTGACAATTTCTTATGCAGGATAAATTTGGAACTCAGCTTTGTACTTGTACCGGTCATTTTCCCAGGTATCAGTTGGAAGTGGTACAAACCATGAATAAAGCACCAACACTAGACATATTAGGTATAACTACTTTTGTTGCAGATTAGTCCCCCAAATCAAATATATTTATTTATTTATTTATATTTTTTCCTGGTTTCTGTCTTTCTATGCAGCTCGAGAACCTGAAGGATTCTCCATTTGGAGTGGGCCTCCATTCAATGATGGTCAACCAAAGGTCAGACTTGGGAGAGTTCCTTGCTCTGCTGCAAAATACAGTGAAAATGGTTCGAGACTTATGGTGACAGAAAGTAACTCAACAATTTGTGTTTATGATTGCAATAGCTTCACTAAGATCAAATTCTTTGATATCCCTGCTGTGTCTGCTTCTACTCTGTCCCCTTGCGGAACTTATCTCCAAACATTCCAAAAATCTACTACGCCCCAAGTGAAGAATGTGGTGCTTTGGTTGATAGAAACTGGAGCTGCTGTTTATCAACACTTTCAGAAGAATATGACGAAAACCACATGGTCTATTCAACCGTTCAACAAATTAATTATTTACATCTACACATTTTAGCATGAAAATTTACTCGCTAATTTATGCATTCTGCAGGCCTGTAATCCAGTTTAGCTCTGATGAATCCATTGCCTGTCGGATGTCAACAAATGAGATACATTTTTTTGATGGAAAGAATTTTTCCAAGGGAATTATATATAGGCTGAGAGTACCTGGGGTGACGGCAGTAGAGCTTTCAAAGACTCCTGGATCTCATATTGCTGCTTTTGTTGCAGAATCAAAGGTTCCTTATAATTTAATTTGTAAAAAATTGTAGGACTATTGGGCCTCTGACATCAAATATTCCCTTTTCAGGGTGTTCCTGCCAGTGTCCAGATCTTTTCCTGTAATCAAGATGGACAGGCAAATCCTGTCGCCAGAAGAAGCTTCTTCCGGTGCTCTAGCATACAACTAAACTGGAACCATGGCTCTACAGGTCTTCTGGCTGTTGCCCAGTCTGATGTGGACAAAACAAACCAGAGTTATTATGGAGAGTCTAAGTTGAATTATTTGACAACAGATGGTAGTCATGAGGGGCTTGTTCCACTCAGTATGTTTTCCTTTTTTACTTTTTATTGTCATAGATTTCCTCCTTTCTTTACATTAAAAGCCAGCATGATTGACCTTTGGAGCATCTGACAGGGAAAGAAGGTCCCGTTCATGATGTTCAATGGGCACCCTCGGGCTCGGAATTTGCCGTTGTCTATGGATGTAATGTTTTCTTTCCCTTGTACTTTTCCTTGCTTTTTTGAATTTCATGGGCTGATTTAGTTTAATATTTCTTGATTTGTCATAGTTGTTCCTTCAAGCGCAACAATATTTGACAAGAAATGCCGCCCATTGCTTGAGCTGGGTACAGGCCCTTATAATACAATCAGATGGAATCCGAAAGGGAAATGTATCCTTGTCAGGCAAATTGTTTAGTTCAAATAGTTAGCTTCATAGTTTTAAAACTCGAAGGGAAGTTGATTTAAAGCATTTCTATTAAGGGGAATTTACATTCTTTCCACACAATTCTTATGTATATTGACATGTATATCACTTAAATTTTTAATGTCACATTAAAAATATCACTATTACCTACTTTTAAAAACATAAATCCACCTTTTCTTTCATAGATTTATCACAATAAACTGTTATAAATGTAAATAAGAAAGTTTTGGGGTTAGATATGTAATTATTAAAGAATTGTGTGGTATGTATGTAAATTTTCCTTCTATTATTTGATTAATCGAGTGGTAATGGTCTGAGCCGAATTTTTCTTTGTATCCATGCATGTTTCTTTGACCGTTCGACCAGTTCTATGTTTGGCAGGTTTTGGTAACTTACCTGGTGATATGGTACGTAGATTATATTCTGAAGCTTGACAAGAATTGTCTTAATATCTTTGAAACATTTTTATCTATTATTATATTAATATAATTTCACTTCTTCCATTCAACTATCATCTGCTTGAGATGTAGCTGTCTACCACGTTGTTAAAATATAAAGATACAAAACTGTTACACAAACAACAATATTACATATTATGTACGACCAGTTGAGCCATAAAAAGGCAATGTATAGGGCATGGAGTTCTCTCTAAGACAAGGTCCGCAAGGTCCACGGAGTATTTTTTTTAAAAGTTTTAGCACAAATATTAGTAGAGAGAACAACTAGATCACTAACTTTGGCCTACCTTCTTGCTAGTCGTTTATCTGTCATCATTACCTAATTTTATCATTATCTTTAATATATCTGTGATTTGGTTTGGTCATATTAAATTTCGACCATTTGATAATCCGGTTAGGAAAGTAAGTGTTTTAGATTTAACTTATGTTAATAAAGACAGAGTTAGACCTAGAAAGACTTGAACATATTGTATAAAAAACGATCACAATATATTAGAATTAAATGAAAATATGATGCACAATATGGCAATGGAGAAAAATGATTCATGTAGCCGACCCCACTTAGTGGGATAAAGACTTGTTGTTGTTGTTATTTGATATATCTAAAATATAATTTGGGAGATGACACCAAAATTGGATTTTGAATTATTGAGCAATGTTTTGAAAATGGTATCTTAATCTTAGATTGACAGATCAAAAAGCCTAGTGTGGATTATAGATGCTTAATTCAATTTAGATTGTGGAGTTCATTTATAAAAAATGTGTAAGATCAATTGGTAGACTAACAATTTGAGCTGTTAAATGCGTTAAATAGATCAAATTAGCATAATGCACTTCATGGATGACATTGACAAAGTAAACTATTATGGCTCGGTTTGATTAGAGCTCATTTATGATTGTTTGATTAATTAATCGAATAAGTTTGAACACTTTTATAAATACTTGATTGTTAAATACAGAAGCATGGATAGCTTGTTGCTCAATTATTCATGATCGTAAATAGTATCGTTTAAAGCTATTAACAAACTTGATAAAAAGCTCAGGATAATATGAAGCTTGATTTAGGCTTGCTGCTCAAGAAAACATTCACAGGAGAGGCGGTGTCTAAATAAGTTTGAATCATTAAAATTAGACTGATTCATTAGGAGATACCAGAGTTAACTCAAACCACAATTGAAAAAACAAATATTATTATTAAAAGTAAATATGTAGCTACAATCAACACATTTTAAAAGGAAAATATATCAACACGACACCTGAAAATATGAAGGGGGTGGTGATTGAAGAGGGCTCGGAAGGTGGTGATAAGATGGGAGCGCAGAGCAAGTGGGCGAATATGACAACGAGACAACAATTCCTTACTGTCCTGGTGGGCAGCAAGGTGGAATTTTTGTTAATGAGGGCTGCAACAACGGATATGTGCCAGGGAGGTGGTGCAGAAGGGTTGGGACAGCAGTTAAGTTGCAGTGACATGGTTCGGGATGCCTAGGAAGTAGTTGGTGGGAAGGGAAGAGGATTTATGGTGGCCAAAACAGCGACGGCAGCAAGCGAGAGCGAGGGAATTACAGGAAACGTTAGAAATTGTTGGAAGGATAGCGCAACAACTATTTTGGGCGGCTACAACGGGGAACGGTGGTAGAGAGCGATGTGTGGAGGATGCAGAAGAGGAATAGGAAAAATAAAAAGCACCTTGGGAGAGGGATATGGATGGTGCACCAATCAAACCCTAGGATACAACCCTCGAAAGGAGAAAATAAATGACGATGCCTATTCTAAACAAAATACACAAAAATATATATTCCAAATCCTAATAGAACACACATATAGGAAATGACTAAAAGGAATGCATGATAATAGGAAAGAAAACATAAGAAAGGAAAATGAGATTATTTCAGCTCGTCTTTCACTATAGTTATTCCCGCAGTGTCATAGCAGCTGTAGCATTGTGGCAATTTTGTGTGTTAAATGTCCGCTTCAATCTCTTAAGCTTGGGGGGGGGGGAGCTCGACCTCATTTGTCGAAGCTTTTCTCTTCTCATCGTATGACGATAGGTCGGCCACGTTAAAGATGGTAGAAACTTGTAATCTTCTAGGAAGTCAATAATGTTGGCGTTGACATTCCAAAGCACATCCTGATAGAATATGTATCCGTTTTATTTTAGCACAATCATAACTGAAATTGTACGTGGATTGGTAATTTTACAAACCAAGCCTTAAGAAATCAAATTTGTAACTGGCTTCTTCAACTCTTTGTATTCTTTTGAGTATTTCTGATAAACAAGTATGTAAGGAGGAATCAACTCTCGAATGAGATGTACGGCAAACTTGACTACACTGAAGTATAATCACTCATGAGAGGTCTCTTATTCTTTTTTGAAAGGACTTGGATCCCGTTTTAGGATGTTCCTCCCTATGAAGATCCTAGAGTGATTTCCCTCGTCCATTTTGCCCTATCAATTGTCGGTGGGTATACTGTTGAATTGAATTTAAAACCCCCTAATGGCTCCTTATGAGTTTCCAGAAGTGATAAAAAAGAGTCTCACATACCGGATCTTCCTTAGTAGGGGCAACTCAAGAAGTAGCTCATTTTGGGGGATTTATGTGTTACCACACACTATTAAACTTTTTGGAAGACTTCTATCTTTATGACTGACCACGACATTTTGAGGAATATCATATCTTTCTAGAGAAAGAAAATATTATCTTAAATGTGGGTCTGACCACCTAGATGATGAAAGATGATGAAAATCTTTGAAAGTCTACATAAACATTTTTTTTTCTCTTACCTTACATGCATAAGATAAGCTTTAATTCTAGGGCTCGTTCCCTACAAGGGCAAGCCTTCATGGTTAATTATTCCTCTAGAGCTATGATCCTTAGTGAAAACTCTCGATTACCATAATGAGTCAGGTTACCAAAATGTTGAACTTTCATAATTAGAATATTAGAGATAATGAAAAGGATCTAAGTTGGAAGAATTAAGCTTAAAAGGATGAGATTTACAGTTCGATGATGTCGTGTCATTAAAAAAATCCGAGAGAATGGATTAACCATTCGAGGGAGGTGGTTTATTCGAAGAATGGTGGTTGAAGAATTTGGGATGATCTGATAGTGCATTTGAATTGGTTAGGTAGAATCAAAAGATGACTTGAGAATTCTTGATTGACATATGGAAATGATTGGAACTTCTAAACTAAAGGATGTAGTCGGGTGTGAAGGATTTCTAAATGGAAGTGAAAATCCTAGACCCTACATGGAATCTTGATGGGTGGACTAACCTAGACTTTGTGAATAATGTTTCCGGTTTTGATGCCCATGGCTTTTTGTTAACCGAGGACATTGGTATTCATCGACTATAACCAATCTCGTAACAAGGAATCCCCCTTGAGTGCTGTGGCATATGGAGGATTCATAGTTTTGAGGTGATCTGAAATACCTTTATCAGTAATCATGGGTTACATCATTCTAAGGTATTCCATCTAGTCTCGGGGGGTATAATTGTTTGTTTTATATGTCGTAGTCTTTAATACTAACTAGGGTACATATTAAAATAACCTAGATTTCCATAGTTAGACTAATCTAGGGTAAGTGTATGATCCTCGATCTTGGTGTCTAAGTTAGCTAATGTATGGTTTATGTCAGATCTTCTTGATTTTGGTTTTCGCTCTTTATCTTGGTTTATTTTAGATGTTATTTAAGATTTGATATTTAATTTATGTTTTCTCTGAATTCCTAAGTTTGTCAGTCATAGTGAGAAATCAAAATTTTTCTAAGTTTTGAAGATCAATTTTGTTTATAATGTTTGAGTGTTTGAGGAGAGTCATCTTTTGAGAGGTTCGCTTCCTTTTTGTTTTATGCATTTTTTAATTGCTTTTGTTGTTTTTGAAAAATTACACATGATACATGAAATAAAACATGAACACGATACGTGATTTGTAAAACAACACTTGAAATATGATTTTGGCTTAAATTAGATTGAGTTTAGGTTAAGCTGAGATAAACTAGGTTTCCGGCTAAGATCAACTCAAATTTGAGCTTAAATAGGATCAGCTGGTCTACACCTAAATTGAACTTGACTTGGACTTAAGCTGAACCTGGGTTAGATTTGAGTTGGACCTGGGTTGACCTAAATTGTCCTGGGTTGGACTCTTGTTGACTTTTGTTGTACCTGGGTTGACCTCGGTTGGACCTAGGATGACCTCGATTGGACCTGGGTCAGAACTCGGCTAAATCTGGGTCACACCTGGGCTGGACTGAGTCAGACTTGGGTTGAACTTAGGTTGAGCCGAGGTTCACCTGGGTTGGACCTGGGTTAGCCCGAGGTTCGCCTGGGTTTGACCTGGATTCACCTGGGTTGGACGTAGGTTGGACCTGGATCATATCGAGTTTGGACTATTATTTGTGTTAGGGTTAGGTTGGGTTCATGTTGACCTGAGTCGGACCCAAACCTAAGCCAAATCCAAGGCCATTGATTTGGGTTGGCCTAAATTGAGAATTTAAATAACTTGAAAATAAACTATGAAAAAAAACAAATAAAGGGGATGAAGCTTACCGTAGAGGATGTCGAGGTGGTTTGCAGGAGGAGGCCGTGGTGGTTAGCTGGAGGAGGCTCAATCTTCTTTTTCCTCTTCTCTACACTGTGCAGAAGAAAGGGAAGGCCAAAAGTTGTTGAGACGGTAAGGAGGAACGCCTTTTTTAGGTTGGGATGGCGGTGATAGCGGCCTCCATGGCCGTCAATTGAGTGGCGAGTCAACAGTTCAGATTATTCCTGCTGTTGGAGGTGCCACGATCGCCACCTGCGAAGCGACACGATGATTCATTGTCGGATCCGTGGACGAAGGCCTCAGATCACTGGCATGGTTCAGGGACGTGTTCAGGCCAACATCGGGCGTGGTCATGTCTGAACTGTGCATGACCACGTCGAGGAACGTTCGGGCATTGCTACGCTTGAACCGGGTGTGACCATGCCTAGAGACTTCTGGGCATGACCACGCCTGGTTCTGGCGTGACCAAGCCTAAGTTCTTCTTGGCATGGCTATTCCCAAACCAGGAGTGATCACATCGGTTTAGGGAGGGCCAATGAGTGTGTGTTGAGTCAAACGTGTGTTGGTTGGCCAAAAATGAGAAACAAATTGATCCCCAATATGTGGCAAACTGTTCAAAATATGACATATTGGTGTTGATCGAAACAATCGATCAATTCCCAAGGATTATACACATGATTCAAGCTTTGAATATTTGAAGTTACAGGTTTGTGATCCGCTGGAGATTTTGGGTTCATTTGAACACATTAGGGTGGAAAAGGATGTGGATGTACATTCAACCGAAGAGGTGAACAAGATGATTAAGTCAGGACAAAAAACCATGAGGATTTAGATTTGTCTTGAGAGCTAACCATGGGGAAAACAAAACTTGAGCAACCTAGGAAGGAAAGTACTGAGACTGATATTCATCCTAGGCGAGGTGGTTAGATCAAGGATAGTGCTAAAACTATCATCTATCCTGAGAGCTAACAAGAAGTTGATAGTTTTTAAACTAGAAAGGAAAGCATAAGAACTAACATCCATCTTAGAAAGTGGACAAAGTGAGTAGGTCAAGAAGGAAAGTGCTGGAACTATCATTCATCCTGCAAGCGGAAGCCGAGAATTTGTCTAAACTAGGAAGGAAATCGTGAGGACTAACATCAAACCTAAAAAGCAGACAAAGTGACCAAGTCTGGAAGGATAGTGCTGGAACTATCATTCATCTTGAGAGCTAGCCAAGGGAAGCTAAGAATTTGCCTACACTTGGAAGGAAAGCGTGGGGATTAACATTCAACTAAGAAATAGACAAAGTGACATGTCAGGAAGGACAACGTTGAGACTATTATTCATCCTGAGAGCTAGTCAAAAGAAAGCAGAGAATTTGCTTACACTAGGAAAGAAAGTGTAGGGACTAACATCTAACGTAGAAGATAGACGAAATGATTAGGCTAGAGAAGATAATGCTAGAACTATCATTCATCCTGAGAGCTAGTCAAAGGAATGACTCATGTGATTAGCAGAGAAGTTGGTTTAATTTTGCTGGGGAGTTCGATTCGATTGTACTGGGGAAGTTTGAAAGTTCATGTTGTCAATGTTATGTGAATTTGTGTTATGTCTGAACACGTTAGGAAAAAAAATACAGGAATTTATTTTCTAGTAAGTGCGCAGGAGTGATTGGATCATGATAGATAATACAGCTAAACTAAAGACGAGTCAGGTGGTCAGTTAAGTAGATAGTTTATAAATTAATGTCTACCTTAAGCTCTGACCCGATTGTCTTAGAAGTGAGTCATTAGGTTTGGGTTTCTAAGAGTTCTTATGCGGTGTGTAATGACTATACCAGAGAGTTGCACATACTCTACTGGGTTTACATAGTCAAGACATTGACTTGTTGAATCCTGTGCGGGGATTGAGGTCAATGAACCGAGAAGTAGGAAATGTTGTTGTGTTGATTGTGTTAGTTTGTGTTTAGGTATCCAATGACTAAGACTATGAGAGGTTCTTGACAAGAATGTTGCTTGCTCCAAACTTAGTTTAGATTAGCCAAGACATTGTTTTATTGTATCCGGAAATACAATAAAATCAATGAACCCAATTGCTCAGTGCGAGGGCTGTGCCAGGGCGTCATTTCGACAATGGAGAGCCAATGTCAGCCCCTTTTTCTAGTCCACACTAGACAGATGCAGTGATTCTAATTTGGTGGTGTGCAATGACTATTCTAAGACCCATCTTAGACTTACAGAGCCAAGACACCAGTTCTTGGTGAGGCCGATGCGTTAACAAAAAACCGACGAACCTGGGAAAGGAAAAATATATGTTAGGTGTTCAATGAGTTAAATTGAGAAAAGTCAAGGGTAGTTATTTAACTTCAGATTAGTAATTCAAAACATTAATCTATATAATCAGCCGCAACTATGGTGTTCAGTGATTGCGCTAGGGGATAGTGACTATATTCTAGGTTTACTCAGTCAAGGCGTGAACTGCTTGACCAACTATTTATTGATTAACAACCCACAAACCTTGAAAAGAATAACGTTCTTCATAGGCGTTCAGTAGACTATTCGATTGGAAAGGTACCGATTGACAAATCCTAAATTTACAAGTAAAGTGTTGAATTAATCGGACCCGAAAATCCATCGACATCAGCTAGTCTTGCTGACTTTATAAGTTAGTCCACACTAACTTTAAGTATGACATTTCGACACAGAGTTTGCTAATGACTGGCTCTAAGGAGTGGTTATATATACATAACCTTATCCTAGTTTTACTCACTCAAGGCATCAGTTCCGTTAGTGACAAATATAGACCAACCAAAATTGACGGGTTCTGATGGAAGAACAAAATATCTCATCGGTGTGCGATAAGTTGGACTGAGACAAAGTTCATCAAGAGACTTACCATAACTCAGAATTACCAATCTAAAGGATTAATTCACAAAACCAACCTTGACTGGCATGGGATCAATCAACCTGGTGTCATTTTGATGGTTCCATGTGAGCCGTGCTCCAACGTCTAATGGATCAAAGCTAAACTTGTGGATAGTTTGAATAAGATCAAACTAAGTTCGAAAAACCTTTTCTAATGTGTGATGACCATACTAGATAGGAATAAGACATACCTCAACCCAGATTTACTAACCTAAAGGACTGACGATTCTAGCAAGATCAATCAACCTAATCACATTGTGTTGATGCTATGTAGGGCACTTCAATTTCTAATGGATCTGAAGAAGGTTTAAATAAAGGGTACAATAGTCAAAACTGAAAGGGATGTGTGAGATTCGTCGCATTTAAGATTTATTAATCTAAAGGATTGACAACTAAAACCAGCCTTGACTTATTTGAAGTCAATCAACCTGTTCACATCTTAATTATGCCACATGGGGCGTGCTCTAACTTTTGATGGATTAAAAGCAAACTTCTTTCGGTATGCGATAGAATATTTTGAGAAGAGACTCATGACACATCTCTTCTCAAGATCGTTAGCTTGAATGATTGATCTCCAAAACCAACTCCGACTGGCCTGAGATCAGTCAATCTGGTCGCATCGTGCTGGTGCCATGTGAGGCATGCTCCAACTTCCGACGGACTCGAAGAAGTGTAAAAAATTATTTGTTGTGTGCATTGTGTTTGTGTTATGAAAATTTTAGATTTGTTGGATGATTTGTTGATTTACTGAAGAAGTTTTTCCATTCCTGGGCAATTGTGTATTTTCCAGTTGTATTTGGATCTAAGACATCGTAAGAGACATCACACCTTGTCCAATTAACAACCTGGATAGTCTGAGGATAATGTCCTTGAGACTAAAAAAGGTTTTTATTTTTTCAGTCTTGTTTTTGGAGGTTTTGATTTGTTGTTTCAAGTTTCATTTAGTTTTTTCACTTCTGCGACTATTAAGGAGTTTTTATTTGAAAGGCTCGTTTGTTTCAGAGATTAATTTTTTTTATTTGTTTGTTTGAATGGTTTATTGAATTTTTCTAGTTGTATTTGGTATAAGACACCTCAAAAGACTTATACCTTTCCAAACAACAATTAGATTTAAAGAGTTTTCAATTTTAAATTATGGTTTTTGTTTAAAAAGATTTGTTTGTCAAGTTTGGAGTTTTTTTTTTTGTATTAAGTATAGGACATCATGAGGTACACCTTGCTCAATAAAAGCCAAACTTAGAAAGTTTTCAATTTTAAATTTTGATTTTTGTTTAGAAAGTTTTGTTTGGCAAGTTTGATGTTTTTTTATAGTTGTACTAGATATAAAACTGCCCGAGGGAACTACATCTTGCCTAATAATTAACCAAATTGAAAATTTTTCAATTTGAAATTGGCTTCATTTCAAGGTTCAGACCCATTATCCATTTCGAGAGTTCAGATTCTTCTTAATTTCAGTTGAATTGGGAGATAGCTGATGTTTGAGATTTAATTGAGTTTAATTTTTTTTAAGTTTAATTTTTAATCATCAAAGTTTTCTTTAAAGATTCAGAGATTCAGTGATTATTATACTCTCATTAGAATCCTGGAAGTGATTTTGCTAAATTTTTCTTTAAAGATTAAGAGATTCGCTTACTATCAGATTCCCATTAGAATTTTGAAAGTGATTTTGTTGAGTGGAATGTTTTGATTTTTTTTTTTAGGTTTATGAATTTAAAGGTGATGGTAGGATTTAAGGTTGCATCAGAATTTGATTGGAGTAGGTTCAAGATAAATCTAATCTCAAATGGAGTAGATGGATAATTTAAATTTTCATATAAAGTTTTAAATATTCAACAGTAATTTGACTCCCATAGTGTTCTAGACATATTTTCCTTGGACACATAACATCTTTTTTTGTAGCACCCTTTGATCAAAGGCATCAGACGTTTTTCTTTGGAGTCCATTAGCTGGTAAGAACCTCCTCGGTAAACAAACAGAGATAAGACGACATTTAAAAGGAGGCACGATGTTCATATTTAAAATGAGACTCGAAATGAAATGCAATCGTGCACATTCACATCATATTGTTCCCCTCAAATTGATTGATTTCTCATCTAATTCACATTTTTAAGTTAGGACTCAAATGGCGTATATAGTTCTTACGCGAGTCCTCTTGATGTAAATGTCATTTTAGGATAAAATTTCATTAATGTGGTTTATTTTTAATTCTCGTGCTCCTGACTGTAAGCAAATCTTAAAATTCTTTATTTTGTATATTTGAATTTTTTCACTATCTAAGGATATTTTAAATCAATTAAGAGTTAACTAGTCAATTCACTTTTACTCAACGTTTATTATGAACATATTATGATAAGAATTTTTTCAAGAAAGTTTAAGTTTTATCAATTAGGAGATATATTAGACACCAATTTTTTATTTATGCTCACCTCATGTTTCTTCTCAGGGAGGTGGATCATCTACTTTGAGAATCGAGGCATTTGCACCTCCCCCTTATTTTTTTTTCTTTTGCTTTTTATTTTGCCACACTCATCTAAGAATTGCTATATCTGAATGAACCTTTTTTTAAGAATTTTGAATGGCTAACTTCTCCAAATTGATAATTCCTAAATTTTTCTTGATGTGGTTTCCCAACATATTATAGTTCACTTGAACCTTAAGATTCTTTTGATTTGGCTTAGTTATTACTTAGAAAGTTTCAAAATGTCCTTGGTTAGCTTATAATATTTTAATTATATCATTTTAATTATTTTGAGATCTTTTAGGTTCAAACGAAAGCTATTAAAATGAAGAACTTAATTATTTTTTTTCAAAAATTAGCGCTATTTTTTCCTTTTAATGAGCATATATATTAAATTTTATTGTCAGGATTCCTCTCATGAGTCGCAAAATATATTCCATAACTTAGTTATGCGAATTTTACTTAAGGCGAGTAAATAAGCAAGATTTCATTCCCCAAGCATGACATAAAGAATGAAAACATCTCTCAAAGAGTAATATCACAGAAAATTCCAACACATGATCACAATATAGTTCAAATGAAGACAACAATATGAAGTAAATCAACACACAAAAGAAGTAGTCGATAAGAAAGTGTAAGCACAACCCAATACATCAACATAAACACAAGCATGCCACAAAAGAAAAAGCATCCACTATGCCTCTACTTGTCACTGTACTCTCCCTCCATTTTGTTGTCATCCATGGTTTAGAGCTCAAACGGTGGTAGTGCTGGAGGTCTCTATTGTGTTTTGGATAACCTGGGACATATTGAGACTCTTGGTCAATACTAACTTCATACTTTTCATGACTTTCATAGTCTCTATCCGACTAAATATTGGTTTCGTTAATGCCTCCTTTGATTTTTATGTCCTTTGAAACAAAATCAGCTCCAGGATCTCCTGAATTTGTGGTACATTCTTTAAATTAGATGTGACAGAGAGCAGTAGGGACTTTACTTCCATATCATCCGTTTGGAGAGGTGATAAGCAATGTTTAGGCCGTGATTCAATGACCTCTCGGGTATGTTTTCTCTATCAATTTGAAGATGGTGTAGAATGTGTGGAGGAGCATTAGGTGATAATCAACGTATTTAGGTTATTCAGAGATATCTTGGTACGAAAAGAGATGCTTCTAGCAAAAATCAGTATGATGGTACCCTAATAATCATGTGAAGACTTGCCTTGATTACTCAGGCGTCGTTTTTTTCGGATTTCAGGATCCTTCTTTTCTCCTTATGGGATAATTTCTTCTACGGCGCGAAGGATCCCTATAATAGGGGATCCTTCTTGCTTTGCAATATTTTGAAATATTCTGTAGAGTTAGGTTACCTGTGATTTTCTTTTTTCTTACACTAGGGATTCCATACCTAGACAAAGGTGGAGGTAATTCAACTATCTTGCGAACTTTGTCTTCTCCTTGTGTAGTAGAGAGCAAACAAAACCTACTCTCACTCAAGAAAGGAGAGACTTCAGGCTCAACATGGTCCATCTCTTCCGTTGTTCGTACGACTCTTTTACAAAGTTTTCTATATTGATTTCGTCTTTGAGTCTTAAGCTAATGCAGGAGTGATTTAATTGGATGGATCCATCTTGAAGATTATCAGCGTCTTAAGCAATTCACAAATGGAATTAGGAGTCTTTTCGTTCTCTACTTTTTCAGGATACAGAAGAACAACACTGGTTGTCACAACTGTGGCAGTCTTAACGCTCTCCTTTTAAGTAGTGGAAAATATTTTTGTGATTCGATGTCAAAGTACGGTGAAAATTCCTTGTTTTCGATGGCTTGAAAGTTTACTGTAAAAAAACTCAAATCGTTGAGACCACCCTTCCAAACTTTACTGGGGATCCACCGTTCAAATGACTTTGATCAAATGTCATTTTACTTCTATTTTTAAAGGAGAATATGAGTTTAGGAGACATCTTTTCTGTAATGTGTACAGAGATGACATCAATAGAGAGTCGACTGTAGGATCTTTGAAAAATTCTTTTAAATGAAAGTGAGACTTGATTTAATTTTAAAAAAACTCTTGATTATTATGGAACATATCATGAAAACCCTACTCATTAAACAAAGTTTAAATGAGCAGTCAAAAACATGAAGACTAGAGATACGAAACAGGACCAAAAAATCAAATAAGTTTGATGGATCCATGGAAAGTCTGACATAAGGATGAATGATTTAAATCTAGAACTTTATTCATTACAAAAGATGGAGAGTAGAACGAATTGTCAGTGTAGTCGCCAGAAAAAAAAAACCTTGGTGGGGGATTTTTGTGTGTCGTCACACATCATAAAACTTTTTGGTAGACCTTTATCTGGATGACCGGACATAACATTTTGAAGAATAACATCTCTTCCCAGAGAAAGAAAATATTATCTTAAAATTGGGTTTGGCCATTTGGATGATGAAAATCTTTGTAACTCCACAAAACCATTTTTTTCTCTTTCCTTATAGGTATGATATAAGGTTTATTTTAATTATGGGATCTCGTTCCTTACAAATGCAAGCCCTCGTAGCTAATTACGTCTCTATTAATGTAATGACCCAAGTTACCAAAAGGTTAAACTTTCATAATTTAAGTGTGAGAGACAAGAAAAAGATCCAAGTTGGAAGAATTAAGCTTAAAAAATGGGACTTGTAGTTCGATGATGATGTGTCATTAAAAAGACCCAAGTGAATGGATTAACCGTTCGAGGGAGGAGGTCTATCTGAAGAGTGTTGGCCGAAGAATTTGGAATGACCTGATAGTGCATTTGAATTGATCAAATAAAGTCAAAGGGTGACTTGGGAATATTTGATTTGACTGACAAAAATGAGTGAAACTCCTACAATTAAAGGACAGAGTCAGGTGAAAAGGATTTCTAGATGGAAGTAAAAATCCTAGACTCAACAAGGAATCTTGATGGGTGGACTAACGTAGATGTTGGGAATAACGTCCTCGATCTGGATGCCCATGACTTTCCGTCGTTCTAGGGACATTGGTATCTCTCAACTATAACCAACCTTGTAACTAGAAATCCTCTTTGAGTGTCGTGGCATATGGAAGATTCATAGTTTGGAAACAGCCTGAAATATCTTTGTCAATAACCATGGGTTACATCATCCTATAGTATTCTCTTTACTCTCAGGTGGTTGGTTTGTTTGGTTTGTATGTCCTAGTTTTTAATACTAAATAGTGTACCTATTAAACTAATCTTGGTTTCTATACTCAGACTAACATAAGGTAAGTGTATGATCCTCGATCTTGGTGTCTAACTTAGTTAACCCATAGTTTATGTCAGATCTTCCGAGGTTTGGTTTTTGTTCTTTATCTTGGTGTACTTTAGATTTTATTTAAGGTTTGATATCTAATTTGTGTTATGTGAATCATTAAGTTTGTCAGTTGTCGTGAAAAATTAGAATTTTCATAAGTATTAAAGTTTGGTTTTGTTTTTAAAGTGGAGTGTTTGTGAGAGATTCTTTTTTTATTTTATCTATTTTTTGTTGTTTTTGAAAAACTACACATGATACATGAAATGAAACATGAACATGATACGAGATTTTTGAAACAACACATGAAATATGATTTTGGCTTGGATTAAATTTGGCTTGGGATTAAGTTGAGGTAAACTAGATTTACAACTCAGATCAGCTCAAATTTTAACATAAATAGGAACGACTAATCTAGACTTAAGTTGAACCTGAATTGGACCTAGCTTGGACCTTGGTTAGATCTGGCTTGGACTTTGGTTAGATCTGGCCTGGACTTGAGTTGATCTGGGTTGAATTTGGGTTGATTTGAGTTGGACCAAGCTTAAGCTGGGTTGACCTGCGTGGGACCTGGGTTGGACCTATGTCGGACTTGGGTTGGACCTAGGTCAGATCTTGGTTAGACCTGGGTTGGACTCGGGTCAAACTTAGGTTGGCCTCGGTTGGACCTGGGTTTGGTTTGAGTCAGGTCTGTTTTGGACTATTGTTTGGGTTGGCTCAGGGTTGGGTCAAGGTTAGGCTGGGTTCGGGTCGACCTAAGTTGGACCCAAACCCAAGCCTAATCCAAGACCATTGATTTGGATTGACCTAAATTTAAAATTTAAATAACTTGTAAATAAACTAAAAAATTACAAAGTGAGGGAAGCTTACCAAAGAGGAGGTCGAGGTGGTTCGTCGGAGGATGAGACTCTGTCTTCTTCCTCTTCTCTGCACTGGACTAAAGATAGGGGAGGCCTAAAGTTGCAAAGATGGTGAGGAGGAATGCCTATTTATAGGCAGGGGAGGCAATGGAAGCGGTCTCCGTGGTTGTTAATTGAGTGGTGAATCGACGGTCCAAATTATTCCGACAGCCGAAGGTGCCACGAGTCGCAGTCAGTGAAGCGACGTGACATTCATCGTCGGGTCTGTGGACAATGGCCTCAGATCGTTGGCGTGGCTTAGGGACGTATTCACACCAGCATCGGGCATGTTCACGCCAAAAGACTTTCGGGCATGGTCATCCCTGAACTGGGTGTGCTCATGCCGAGAAACTTTAGAGCGTGACTACTCCCAGGAACTTCTGGGCGTTTCTATGGCTGAACCAGGTGTGACCATGCCTGTCCAAAGAGGGCCCATGGGTGTGTTGAGTCGAATATGTGTTGGTTAATAAAAAATGAGGCCAACAACCCATATACCTGAAATGTCTGAATTTATCTTTTTTGGGATTGTTTTGTATTTGATTTCGGCTCCTTAAGCTCATGACCTTTTTGGACATCCATTACTAGCCTCAATGTCTGCAAAAACGATAGCTCGAGGTGTCACAATCTCATGCGTTGTATGAACGCACATTACCTCAAACTCATTACCTTCTAGAACTATTACTATCAACTCAGTTGGAGTCTCTCTTTGGTTCAACTGAAATTGTAATATACAAAATAGTTACTGTCAACTCAGTTGGAGTCTCTCTTTTGGATTCAACTTGAAGAGTTGGCGTCTCTTCCTTGTAGGCTTGGAGTTGGGAATCATCTTTGAAATCTACATCTTCACCCGGATCTCTATTTATTTCTTCAACTGCTCACTGCTTCGCGAAAGTGATCATTCTCCTGGTTGTACAATTTGATTTAGTATGCTCAAATTCGTAGCACTTGAAACACTTCCTAGCAGGGATGAATTTTGACATGCTAGGTGGTGTCATTTGTTTTCTCCTCTGAATGAGTGTCTCCTTAAGCGAGCTCAACTTGGATATTTCCCTAGGTGTACTATGATTGTAAGATCTTCGGGTTGACACCTGCCTGTAAGATGTGGTGGGCGTCTGATGATGTGGTCTCTCAACTTTTGAAGTTGCAGTTTGAACATCTGGTTTATATTTAGTGGGTAGGAATTGACACTGCATCTCTCATTTCATCTTGAATCAGGTAGTAATTTTATTTTTTTCTTCTTACTTGCGTAGTTACTTATATTTTGTCACCAAAATGATGCACTATTCTTTGGCTTGATGGTGGTTGATTTCACTATTCTAAGGTCCAGAGCCACTTGTTGAACTCGTTTTGAACCATGTAGCCGTCGAAATATGACAAATCAACCTTTAATTTACAATTCTAACTTAGATAGTTCAGGTCATATATTCGAGGTAGAGGTTCATCCCTAGAATTTGCATGGTGGAAGAGGTTCACTATATTTCTTCGATCTAGCGAGTCATCATTGTAGTAGTTGGTGACTCATCCGGATTGCCTCCTCTCGAAGATGGGCAAGCTACTGTTGTAGTTGGCGGCTTTTCCATTGCATATTCTCCCAAAAAAATCCCTTGTACACTTCTTTGTGAATTTATCATAAACAAAATCATGTCCTTTCCCCCTTGATTAGATTTCCAGTAATTATCTCCTTGGCGGCATGACAAGGTTTTGGGTGTGGGTAGGTTATTTATGGTGAAAAGAAAAATTAGGTGGAGATAGGCTTAGGTGTGGTGGATGCTAGAAATTCTTGGATAGAACTAGGTTAGGCTATTTGTACGAAATGATACCCGAGTTAACCCAAACCACAATAGAAAAAATAAACATTATTATTGCAAGCAAATAGGTGGCTACAACCAACACACTTGAAAGAAAAATACAATACGACACCCGAAAATCTCAAATAGCAGCCCACATGACACAAATAATCAAATTATGGTGGGATCTCGGGGTGGTGGTGGTGATTCGGAGCAAGTGAGTGAATATGACAACGAGACAACAGGCCCTTGCTGTCCTAGACAGTAGCAAAGTGAAATTTGGGTTTTCGGGGGCTGGAACAACAGATATGTGGCAGGGAGGTGGTGTAGTAGGGTTGGGATTGCGGTTGGATGGTAGGGAGGTGGTCTTGGATGACTGGGAGAACAGTTTGTGGGGAGGGGAAAGGATTTATGATGGCTGGAACAGCGATAGCAGCAAGCAAAAGAGAGGGAATTGCATGGAATGTGGGCTAGAATGCAGATGCTGCAGGAAGGATAGCATCGACAACTGTTCTGAGCGGCTGCAGCAGGGAACAACCGCAGGAAACATTGTGGGGAGTATGTGGAAGGGGAATAGGGGAAATAAATACCACCTTGGGAGAATGATAAAGCTGGAGCACTGCCCAAATCCTTTGATACAACCTTTGAAAGGAGAAAATGGACGTCGACACCTATCCTAAACAACACATGAAAACTGTCTTCCAAACACTGATACAATACATATAGGGAATGTCAAAATGAATGAATGATAATAGAAAAGAAAGCATAAAAAAATAAAATGGGCTTATTTTGACCTGTCTCCCGCAATAGTTATTCCCGCAGTAATGTAGCAGCTACAGTACCGCATTAATTTGCGCGGTAACCTCCCGCATCATTAAGCTTGTTCAATTAAACTCTTGATTTTTTTAAGCTCAACAATCTTGGGGCCGTAAGTCTTTTTTGTTTTTTTTAAATGAGCCGCTCATTTAAAGCTTGTAATCATAATATGAACAAGCTTGAGATGAGCTCAAAACAAGCTCAAATAATCTATTGCTAAATGAGCTGAGTTTGAAAACTATGATAAAAGCTTCAATAGAGCTTGAACAAGCTTTTGTTAAATGATCTTGAACTTGAACAACCTTATGCTCTATTCAGCTTGATTTATTTACTAACCTATTAAGCAATATCATACTCGAGCTTGATCTCGAGTCAAGCTCATATATCTAGCTCGAGCTCAGCTCACCAGAATTACAACATGCTTAATCTCAACTCTTGAGCTAGATGACCCAAAAGCGAGGCATGATAGAAATTCACTGTAGCGAATTTGCATCAGGAGAGCCTAGAGAAGGCATCAACGGGAGTTTTTTAAGGAAAGTTGCTATGAAAGACACGATCTCATTGAAGGAATTGATGGAATTAGCGAGAAGTCCTCGTCTCACTAGTACTTGGAAGTCTCGGTGAGAGCTCATTGCAAGACTCTTTTTTTGATAAAAGGAGTTTGAGAAAGTTGAGAATTTTGGAAATTAAAATTTGATAGCAAAGAAAGAAAATGTTAATTATGAACACTATTAAATGTTTTTTATTCTATATATCTTGAATAACAAGCCCAATGTGATTTAAATCCCTTGATCTAATGGAGTGCAAGAAATGGGACTTGAGCCCGGTTGCGACCTAGTGACCGAGCTAAGTCAAGCTTGAGCTCAACCTTTTATATTGTAAGTGCTATAATCTGAGCTCGATTTGAACTTTTGGCTCAATAAGCTAGAATCACGAGCTTGTTAACAAGTTAAGTTTGAGCTGGCTTGCAAATTGGCTTAACTCACTTTCACACCTAGAATGATTATCATGTATTAGTTCTGTATTGGGTTGAAAATATTGGAAAGCATATTTTATTGAGATTTAGTAAAGTGGTCCTCTAACAATTTTCATTGTAAAACTATTAAATAGATGTAGAAGGTGTGGAAGGAGGATATTCTTGGGAAAATAGAAGTTCTGTTGTTTTCTTACTTAATTAGCAACCCTGAATATCATAATTCGTAAGCCTTGCTTGTCAAGGAAGAACCAAATTTGTATTGTCGTGGAAGGAATATCAAGCTTCACTTTCATAAAACAAAATATGAACTCCATGAATGATCTGATTGAAAGTCATCCCATTTTAAAATGAAAAATATGAATTTGATGGAAGCTTCAAAGGAATAAATATTATGAAAAAAAATAAATAAATAATAAGAAAGATATGATCCGGTTTCAAAAAATTGCCCACATGAGTTAATCTAAAACACACTCAAATTTCACATCCGCCGTCAACCCTTAAAATTTTGTGAAATTCTAGTTGAGGCACTATTTGGGATCAAATTTATGCAGTGAAGGACTAAATTAGAAACATGAGAAAGCTTGAAACTGATGACCATATAAAAATTCCAGTGATCATTTTGAGCTTTTTATTCTTATCCATCTTCGTTTATATGCTTTCCTTCTTGAAGTTGTCTTGCAAAAGTTGCTGCTTTATGTCATATAGTTTCGATGTCACTCATGGAGTATGTTGACTTATAATAATTTAAGGACCTGCTCAGATTCACAATCAATTCCTACACATTTGCTCTCTATGAGTAATGGGTTGAGTAATTTTTGAGGTGAATAAATCCTTAATACGCTTAACTAAACTTACAATATGATTGATGTTTTTCTAAGATTGGTTAGCTTAATCAGTGCGGAAGCTGTAGGGTGCATTTGGCTTCTGATATGAGAAGCACTGAAACCTGCTAAGGTGGGAGAAGATGCAATTGATAAGTGTGAGAGGGAAGGAAAGATGGAGAATTTAGGCAGTTCTCTATAAAATATTGGATCCATTGGTGGAATGATACTCCCGGACTGGGAGATGATTTAAGCTTAACGGAGAGTTTGGTAGCAGGGAGAAATGGGAGGTGCATAACTGAGAGTTTGGTAGTAGGGTGGAATGAGCAGTGGGACGAGAAATAAGGTTTGTATGGTGAGAACTGAAGTTTGCTACAGGCAGCAGGAAGTTCAAAGAGACTCCTTGCCATCACGCTCAACTGTGTTGCCAAATCCATCATGCACATTGTTAATGAGGTTTGGGCTATCGTGCAATGATTGTTTCTATATGGGAATGGATTGAGTTTCATAAGCTGAGGGCAAATCAGGTTGGTTTGATTTGGCATGGCGTGTTCAAGGCCCAACTCAACCTATCAAGTGGAAACAGGAGCCCCTATTCTAAAGTGTTTTAGCGGCCGTTGGTATGCTGAAAAAGGAAGTGTAAAAATAATGAATTGTATTGGAATACTTTAGAATTGTTTGATTCAATGTAAAATAAATGCACTAACTTCATGTTTTGTTTAGCTTGAAGAAAAATGAATTGAATGTAATATATGCCCATTAGCGGTGGCGGAGGCTGGCAACAGCTACAGTCGGGGCGGCGGCGACGGCGGGCTACGGCTGGGGACTGCAATGTCGATAGGGGTTGGCAGCAGTAATTGCCGGCTGCAGCGGCCGCGGTGGTAGCTGCCATTTGTAGTGCATTTGGAAATCATTTAAATCTGAAAAATTTCAAATACACTTTCAATGAAGTATTAGCTGCTTTTGAAATTGTCTGTAATTTTACTCTAAATTGCTTTTTCTTCCAACCAAACAGCCAAAATTTGGAATCTACTGCATTCCAAATGCAGCACACTACCTTTTTAGCGAACCAAATTTCTGTGGGTTTACCATGAATTCTGGTTGCTAATTGCACCAGAGTGCTTTTCTGCCAAAAAATATTGTTAAGCAGTTTTAATAAATGCAATTGCCAGCTTTTTCTAGACCAATTTTTGCATTCTAAGATACACGGTCTTGGTGGGGATATTTTGTTGCAGAATGTTCTATGAGCTTCTATGATTGTATACATTAATCCCCCGCCTCTTTAGGATTTTGAGTATTTGATCTATTTATATCTTATTGCAGGCATTTTGGGATTATTCAGAGAAAAGATTACTTGGAACCACAAAAGCAGAATGCTCCGTCAGTAGTGAATGGTCACCTGATGGACTCTATTTTATGACTGCTACAACAGCACCAAGGCTACAAGTAGACAATGGGTAATTCATTTTATTTCCTTAAATTCATCTATATCTCTGTTGATGTTACTAATGTTGCCCCGTTCCCATTTCAAGGATTAAGATCTTCCACTACAATGGGTCCTTATATTTTAAGAAAATGTTTGAGAAGTTGTACCAGGTTAGCCTTAAAATCATTTTCTTAATAAATTCGGGGCATTTACATACATACTACCCAATTTTTATATTTTCACATATCTAATATCTAAACTTTACCTTTACACTTATAACCCCCAAATCTTTTTTATCACTTTAAAGGTACCATCATTTTAACTTTTCATGCAATGATAAGGTAGCATGTTTCTAAAAAATGATGTATGTGAATACATATAAATTGAGAGCATGTATGTAATTTTCCTAATTATTATCTTCGATTTCCTCATTTCTTATTTATAATTAACTTCACCTAGACATGTAGGCTGATTGGAAACCGGAAGCACCTGAAAAGTTTGGAGATATTACGGATCTTGTCATGTCTCTTTCCACCATAAAGATTGATGAAACAAAAACACAAGGTTGTAACAATTAACTATTTTTGCTCGTCTTAAAAATCATTCTTTCTTAGTTTTTGACATTATGGTATTTTCATTAAAAAATCTGAGTCTCACAAGCATATTTATTGTTAGCATCACAAGCATCAGCTAAAGCTAAGGTTTCAATGAATACATCACAAGCCTCTTCGAAGGTTTCTTCCACAAACACTGTGCAGAAACCTGCAGCATATCGTCCACCACATGCTAAGAATGTTGCTGCTGTTAAGGCAGAGGTATGCTTATTGTATAATTAGTAATTACATGTTGTAAATAGGAATTCTGAAAATAATGAGACTATTTTACTGTTCAGTCAATACAAATTTTAAAAATAATGAGATTAAATTGGTTTAGTTTTGGATTAATTTTGTTTTTTTGGTTTTAATTTTTTTAAATTTTCTTAAAACATGTCTGCTGAGTGTTGTTTAACATGTTTTTATTTTTTGTTTCTAAAAACAAATTAACATATTTTTGAAAATTATTAAAATAATTTTTAGGTGTTTTAACTGTCTTTAAAAACATCCATATCTTAATCAAATTTGTCAAATTTATTTTGTTTCAAATCAAAACATAAACAATCGAAAATTAAAAAAAGGAGGAAATAAAAAATAAAAGCTACTTAGCAACTGAATAAAATTTCGTTTGGACAGCTTATACTTCTTTTTCTTGGCTTTTGATTTCAAAAGTACAGTTCCTACTATAATCTCTATTATACTTTCTGGAAAAGTGGATTCTCTTAGGCAAAATTTTGAAAAAAACAGCTAAAGTCCAAACAAATATTTTTTTGTTGGCTGCTTTTTGACAATACTTTTCCAAATGAAAGCTAAATTGAGTAGCCTAGTTTTGGATCTTCTGTTGCTTTGTGTGTATTCAATCATTTGTGTTATTCAGATTATCTGCTCTGATAAATTTTCTAAATTTTTATTTGGGATCATTATTACTATTTTTTTTTTCTGTTTTTGTGTTTATTTTTAAAAATATATTTATTTAGTATATTTTTTATGTGTTTTAATTTTTACAAACAAATCTACATGTTTTTAAAAACACTCAAAAATAATTTTTAGATGTTTTTTATGGTTTTAAAAAGAACCTTACTTTAATTTAGCTTATCAAACATGTTTTGTTTTATATTAAGCGTAAGCAAAACAAAATAAAAATAAAACATTGATAATAAAAGTCAAAAGCCATCCCAATAGGCCACTAAATTTTCTTGGACCAACTTGTTAATTTATTCTTAGCTTTGATTTGAAACCATATTCCTTGTCGATATATCTTAAATTATATGAGGAGGCTATACTTTTATCAAATGCCTCAACTCTTTTCTAACAATGACAAACAACATTTTAAACTAGTAGAATGTGTTGCAGCTATTTTTCTGTGTTTCTATTGTCCTCCATAAAATCATCACATGCATGGAAATATGAGTAAATTTTCATGATTTAGGCAACTATTATGATGCCTTTTATGAAAGCAAATGCTTGGCTAATCTTCTCTACTATGTCATCCTCAATCTTCTGATAACTCTATTATATAAACATAAATATTCTGAACTGATTATTATTCTCTAATGACAGCTTTTTGGAGGAATATCTCCTACAGAGTAAGTTCACCTGACTTTGTTTCCTCCTTTTTCAGTTATGGACTTAAAGTTTTAGTCCTAACTTTTCCATATTTACCATTTTTAATGCAGAGAAATAAACAAAAATGCAATGAGAAACAAGAAACGCAGAGAGAAGCAGAAGGAGAAGAAGGCCGCTGAAGCATCATCTGCTGCGTCTGATGGTAATTGATTGCAGAATTCTTTTATTTTTTAGGCGTTGAATTGTTATCTTTGGAATTGTGGTGTTTGTCTGTGTGAGGTGTGAGAGGATTTATATATGAACTAATTCCCCCTTTTTGAGTAATGTATTATTCTGTAACTGATTCGAATAAAATTGAAGTAAATTTGTTAAAGATTAGATTTGAATAAACTAGTGCAGAATTAATTATGTTTCAGCTATATTGTTGAATCTATTTAAATCTGAAATTGTTTAAAGCTACCACATTGATTTCAGAGTTTAGTTCACTTGGTGATTGCAGTATATCCCCTATCTGTTCTGATTTTATGAATATCCGACTGATCAATTAATGCATTATTTTTAGGAAGATTTACATCCCTTACCACTCAGCTCTAATGTATTNAATAAACTAGTGCAGAATTAATTATGTTTCAGCTATATTGTTGAATCTATTTAAATCTGAAATTGTTTAAAGCTACCACATTGATTTCAGAGTTTGGTAGCCGTGTGGTTAAATAGTTCACTCGGTGATTGCAATTAGGGCCGTAAACGAGCCGAGCCTGAGCGAGCTCAGGCTGGGCTCGTGTTCGGCTCGTTCGAAATAGCTCGTGTTGGAAATCGGTTCGTGTTCGAAATAGGCTCGTGAATAGTGTGTTCGTGTTCGGCTCGATTTAAATATTCGTGTTCGGCTCCTGTTCAGCTCGAAATTAGCTCGTTAAACTAAAATTGAGAAAAATAGATGTAAAGTGTGGGATTCGAACCTGGATCAAATCTATACAAAAGAAGCCACTAACCACATCAACACATGAAGTGTTATAATTTAAACTTAGACATAAATATATATAATATATTATTATATAAATAATATATGTAATATATTATTATATAAAAAGTTATATAATTTTTTTTTAGTCATTTCGAGCCGAACACGAGCGAACAAACTGTTGTTCGTGTTCGGCTCGTTAGGCTTAACGAACGAGCCGAACACGAGCTGTTTAACGAGCCGAACACGAGCTGCTCACGAACAACGAGCCAAATTGACAGCCCTAATTGCAATATATCCCTATCTGTTCTGATTTTATGAATATCCGACTGATCAATTAATGCATTATTTTTAGGAAGATTTACATCCCTTACCACTCAGCTCTAATGTATTTATATATCCAACACCTAAACTTCAATTTTTACATATATATATATATATATATATATATATATATGTCATCTTATTTATACATAAAAAGGTGTATTTTACTTTTTAAAAGCTAGTACAGTGATATTTCTCACGTGAGTATAAATATAAAAGGTAAAGTCTTGGTGTTAGATATGTAAATACATAAGAAATAAGTGCTTTGCATGTAAATGCCCCCCATTTTTTTTCAAGTTTTACTTTATGAATGGAATGTTTGTCATACTTATGTAATTAAAATGAATGAGATCTTCCATAGGAAATTCAGTGGAGATTAACAAGGGTAGAGTGTTCTTTGTTTGTTGTGAAACAAGGCGTAAGAATTCAATCATTTAGGCGTGCCAACAAGAAAAAGGATTGCCGAATAGCTCCATAATTCTTGTAGAATGTAGTATTTGAATTTTATTCGTTAGTTTTGAGATTAGGCGTAAAAATAATACGAAATATCTGAGAAGTGCAGCAAATTAAGGGTGCCTTTTGGAAGTGTTTTGTGTGATTTTTTTTTTTAAATGTCGTTGTATAATTTAATGAACTTTAACATTTTTATGTGGTAATCTCTTTTGACACCAAGTATAAGAAATTAGGTAAATGTTTGTCGATTTTAAACTATGTCATGAATTTTCTATCAACCGATTGATTTTATAAAATTCTACCCATCAATTTGTTATATAGCACTATCCATGAATTTTTAAATGAGTTTTTAAAGGATAATAAGATATAAAGTTTAATTATTTATAAGTTTAATTAAATTTAATTAAGCTTTATTTAATTCTTAATCTCCCGCTTATTTGTTCTCGGTATGTAAAGGCCTAATTAGATCGAATGGCTAAGAAATGTTGGAGGGGACTTAACTGTTGTGTTATTTTCCGTTTTCCCAATTCTTGTCCCCTCGTGAAGCTTTGCCCCACGCACTGTAGCAGAGCGCGAACAAAGCACAGATGCATGTTGCAGGGAGTCGTAAGGCGAAATTTGAGAGCTCTGGGATGAAATTTAAAGTTGGAAAACACTGTTTCACGCTAATTGTGACATTTCATTCCTTCATTGTGCTTTCATTATGATGTTTTTAATGAATCTAAACACTTTTTTGTTTCTCGTAGCCGTAGTGGGAGATGAACTTACGTTGGAAGCGACTTTGTGAGCTTTTTTAAAGATAAGGGAGGATTACAACGATAAGAAGAAGAATAAGAAGTCTCGGTGAAAGACTGATTATGTCGAGAACCCATTTGAGGTTAAAAGTTATGTTTTTGGTTAAATCAATAAATGAGTCAAAATTTCATAGAATCTTATGATGTTTACACTAGGAGACGAGCTCGAAACGAGCATAGGGAAACTTATTGTATGGCAGTTTCGTCAATCCAGGTAAAATAATCATGTGCTAACTTAAGAAAAATAAATCTCTGTAGCTTCAATGTGATTTCATGTTTGACACTATTGCTTTTAAAATTTTCTGTCTATTGTGGATGATTACCTGCATTGATTTTATGAATATGATTTGATTTTCTCTTATGATATATGTGATTTTATTATTTCAAGAATCTTATGAACATTTTTATGAAATCATTACTTGCAAGTATTTATTTGTTATGATTCATGCATGTGATATATGAAATGATTATGATCAATGTTTATTATAAGAATTATGATTTAAATGTCACACGTGATTTTAAAGGTGGACTATTACATTACAGATGATCAAGAATGAGGGGATTCCCAACTTCTGGTATGCATAAGGAGACGAAACTTTGGGAACCATTGTGAATGTACTTGGTCGGTTGATGAAGAAGATGAAGAAGAAGAAGAAGAGAAAGTGAGTGGCTACAAAGACAAAAGAGGAAGGAGAAGAGTAATGAAAGAGAGATGCTACTAGGGTTGTGGAAGGAGGAAGAGAATGTTTAGTTTAATGGTTGTGGAGAGAAGTCCTGATGACTGCTAAAGGAGAGATGCGATTCGACAATACCCTAGGTTTCAATCATTCCTAAAAAGTTGAAAGAGGTGGTAGAGAGTCGTTAAAGCTGCATGAGAGGAAAAGGAAAAGAAACATTATGAGAGATTGAATAAAGAAAACCAAATCAGGAAGATGACATTGAGTGAGATTGCTATACCGATGTGATCGTGTGATTGATGCGATCAAAAGAGAAAGATGGGTGAAAGAAAAGAAAGAAACAATTTGGATCTTACATACTACAACTTTAGAAGAATTTGATCCCCAAATTCATACTCACTATTACATCAAACTAAACTAGTGAAACATTATCAGTGAAACATACATATGCATTTTGTTAATAATAATATCATAATCATGAACATAATGGGTAGTTATCACATATGAGACATATGACATAATGATTGACAAATGTAAATATAATGAATAAATTTATATATTAGATGAAAATATTATGAACTAATGTAATGTCAAATAAAAGAAAAGAGAAAAAAAATAACATTACTTTTTGTTATAAAATAAATGTTACATCTGCCAATACATCATGATCTTCTCAAGCTTCTTGTTGCATCATAACAAATGCTCAAGGTGGAATAAGCTGTCTGGGTTGTTCCTAGAAGTATAAGTGAGTCAAGCCATCTCGTGTGCCGGCTCGAGCTTGGCTTGATAAGTGGCTCGTGAACAGAGCTTGATGAGCTAACCAATCAAACTCAAGCTAGCCTCAACTCAATTTCTTAGCTTGTGAGCCTACTCTTTTAAATATAAATATACTCAAAATATATTAAATTTGAATAATTTATCTTTAAAGCATTAAAAATATTTAAAAAATAATACTTCAAATTTTATATTTTATATTAAGTAATTTATTATTCTAATTACTCATGTCACCTTATTATAACACCTCCTCAAATTAATATTATGTTTTCTCTTTTATAATAAACAAGTCGGCTTGTGATTTGGCTTGAGCTCGTAGAATTAAGTCCGAGCTTGAACTCCATAAAATTAATCAAGCGCAAGCTCAAGTTGAGGGTGGCTTGAGCTCGACTCAACTCATTTACACCGCTAGCAACTCCAAAGCCTAAGGTCGCTTAAGCTAGTATTGCATTGTTGACGAGTGTTGATAAGTCAGTGGTGGTTGCTAGTGTTGATGGTGTTGCAATGTAGGAGTTACTGATGAAAACACATCTAACCACCTATAATTAATAAGAAATACACTTGTTATCACTATGATAATAGTGGAGATCACTGACTATTCGATTGGTTGATAGTCTAAGCTATTGATGAACTTGAGATGACGAAAAATCTTGAGTATCTTGACTGTAGATTTCATACCCAAATTTTAGTTAGTCCATGCATTTAGTCTCCTTATAGGATCAAGATATATCTTAAGAATAGGCTCTTGACTTTCATCAAGAAAATTTTTTGACATTATTCAAATCAAAGCCTTCAATTCAAACTTCTTCAAATAAATTTTTTAAAAAATTAAACTCAAATTCAATGAATACAATCCATTCCAATTCCCTTTTGATTCCATCATAATTTATTAAACCTAAAATTTTCAATAGTTTTCTAATCTCACCCCTGAAGTATGCCTTCCTAAAGTTGGTTAATTGATACGCCCTATAACAACACCAAAAAAGCGAGGTGATTGGTTGGTAACTCTTTCATTTGCAGGAATCAAAGTGAGGAATCCTGAGCTTTGCTGGGGGTATTATTTCTAGGATCCTTCGGGAGAATGCACTACCTATAGCCGTCCGAGCTAATGTTTCCACTCGGTCCGTCTGATGTGGAATTATCGTTGTAGATGTGTCATTGTTTGTTAGGTGGGCTTCTCCTGGTCCTTTCATTGGCCGGTCACCAGGCCAACCATGCGGCGCTGGCAGATTATCGAGGGGAGCTCGCTCAGGGTGGGTTCCTCGAGACTCTCTCTCCATGGGCGGTGGCTGGGTGTTTTGCAGGATCATTATTGCTTGAAGAGCCTCAAATTGGTCCATTATTTGTGTCTGTAATGTTTGGACCTCTTCTGTTTGTCTCAGCGCACTGTCTCTTTATTGAACTACATGGGCACGTTTTCTCTCTACATGGATTCTTTTTCGTAGCTGGGCTTGTTTTTCGTATGGGGCATGCCCCACGCTCACCGTTCCACCTTTTAGGATGTTCAATCCTAAATTATCCTTTGCGAAAACACGTCTTGAGAGTTAGCCGCGAGAATAAGGATGAAAGAGAGAGTAACATAACTAAGGAAATCCTCACAGAGAAACGTGGAGCGATCCCTTTATTCATTCTTTGGTCTCAAATTTATAAAGACATATTGTATAATTATAGAAAGATGAGACTGATTATAGAAACCGTCCTTAATGTGATTAATTATACTGATTTAATATCAAATATGTATTGCAAGTTGAATTTGAATATGACAATAACCAGCTGGTCGACATGCTTTAATTTGGTCGACATGCTTGAATTTGGTCGACTGAGGCGATCGAGTGGTAATTGTGCCCGCCGACGTAAAAGGCATGTTGATTGATATGTTGCAGTCAGACGCCCTTACCAAAGATTTAGGTGGCTAGGGACTATAGGCGTGGCCCGCCAATCGAATCCCTCGCTAACTGAGCTGTTGATCGTTGAATGGCCGACATGGATCTCGTTCGTGTAGCCTGATGCCTTGATTGCTGACCATCGTCCTGAGCCGCTCGACTACTTAGAGATTCGTGTCGATAGTTTTGGTGGATATAGTTATTTAAATAAATTAAATATGTTATTTAAATATTTTTGTAGGTGGATGAAATTTGAGCATGGACTGACCACAACTTAACATCTTCACTTATAAAACAATCACATAGAGAGCACTCAGACATTAATATTTATAAATCAAATGATTTTTTTTAAACAATCAAATGGGTGTATATGTGCCAGCATAAAAACATTTAACATTTGATTGAAATAAAAAAAAGTGGATTGAGGTTTTATCATGATATTTGAGTGAGAATTGGGAACATTGATGAAAGAGTTTACTCCATGTTCTGGGTGCTTGTATGGGAAAAAATTTGGGTACATAAGATGCACGCAGCGCTGCGTGCGATAGCGAATCACCGGAAGACATGTCGGTTTAGTCGGCCCCACCGCTATAAAAATATACTTCTTACCGTGCGTGACCCGTCGACCCGACCCGTCATTGTAAGCCCCATGTAATCCCGATGTAAAATCCGTTGTCCACCCCATGTACCGCGCGTGTAAGCCCCATGTAATCCCGATGTAAACTCCGTTGTCCGCACCATGTACCGCGCCTGTAAGCCCCATGTAATCCCGATGTAACCTTCGTTGTCCGCCCCATGTACCGCGCTTGTAATCCCGGTGTACTCCCGATGTAACCTCCGCTGTCGACAAAGGATGTAATCCCGGTATACATTCCGTGGAAAAGCCATTGTAATCCGCGTGTACCATCGTTGTACATCCGGTGCAACTTCCGAATGCGCGTGTACACCGGATGTAATCCCGGTGTACTTCCGCGGTAATGTCCATGTAACCCCGCGGTAAGACATCAGATGTACACTTGATGTACAACACGTGTAACGCCAATGTAACCTCCGCGGATTGTAACACGCGTGTAAACCGAATATAACGTCGTTGTAACCCGAATGTACCGTCCATGTACACTCGAAATGCGCTTGTAAGCCGATTGTAACGTCCAAGTAATTCTTATAACTTATTTACGCTGGTAAATAATAAAAAAAACACTGTAAGAATTCACATTCGAAAGAAGGGATTCGCGCCGCTAGGGTTCCTCCATCGTGCTCCTTTTGAAGGTTAGGGTTTTGCTACTGTGAGGAGTTACAAGCCTAATGGAGGAGAAGGACAGTACGAGGACCTTGGAAGAGACCACTGGTGTGGATTTGGGTGAGGGGAACCAACCCGGACGCGAGCAGGCAACTGTTACAGTGAAGTCAAGCCGCAAACAGTCCAAAAAGAGAGAGAGTCATCCCGTTTCCAGGTATTTCTTAGTTTGTTGTAGCTGTTTTCCTTTGAATGGTGAAATGTTGTTCACGGTTAAGAAGCACAAGAAATATATGTCTAACAATTATTTGATTATTGTGCATGGTTCTACACCATTTTTAATAAATTATTTTAGGGTTGAGATTCAACCTAAAATTAGGGTACACGCGCAATTTTAGGGTTGCGATTCTAAACCCTAAAATTATAAAACCTAAAATAATTTGTAAACCTAAAATAATTCATTTTCTAAAATAATTTGTAAACCTAAAATAATTTGTTTTGAAATGAATTTTATTAAACTTCTCTCATGTATCATTGTAGGCTTCTGAACCCAAAAGCAATTAGTTGTAGATGTCGTCCATCCACAGTACTAGAGGTTCTCGAAAATGTCCGACCAAAAGTCGATCAAGACACATGGCATAAATTGGAGTCTTTGAATCTGGCGCAATTTTTTGAACTCCCTCTGTACCCCCAGGACAATATTTTGACGATGCACATAATTAATTGCTGGGACATCGATCGAATGGCATTCAATTTGGGAGGGACAGAGGTGAAATTTGATCCTGATGAGGTTGCATTACTGCTAGGCATGCCCAACAGAGGAGTACCTGCATGTTGGACCAATGCACCGCCTGATACAATGGATGCAAGACAAATTAAAACTGCCCTGCTCAACTTTTCACCAGGGGAGTCATCTCACAACCTTCTGCAATTAATAATTAAAATTTTAATTTCAAATTTGCTTTTTCCTTCAAGCAATTTTAGAGTTTCGAAAGAATTGTCTTCTATTTGCGAGAATGTAGATATTTTTGCAGCGTACAACTGGCCAGCTACATTATGTGCATTTCTACAGACGCAACTTAATGTTTGTGTAACTAAAATTAAAAAGGATCAGCCAGTTGGTTACATCAACGGTTTTGTGTTTCTTCTATCGGTTTGTGTTCCACCAATATATTTTGAAATCTCAGCTGCAATTGTCAATTTAAAAATAACTCGTAATGTTTAACGCAGATCTGGTTTTATGAGCACACCTCCATGGTCCTCCCAGCATTGCCACAAGCTAGACCAAGAATGTTGAGGTGGTCAAATGTGAGGTGGAGTACTCTGAAGATTCAAGTAGCCTTTGAAAGGCTTAAGTCCGCCGAGGTCATCAATTTACTTCTTTATCCCATTGAATTTATTTTTTTGACGTGTTTCATTGCTTTTGACTCTATGTAATGTCTTGCAGGTTTTTTATAATTTTTTGACATTTGAGATAGCGAGCATCATCTCTTAGGTTCTCCATTACAAGAACCATCTAGCCCCGAGCAACATCCCCCAGGAAATGACGTTATATCCCATCCACAGTCGCCCGCATTCATTGGTACTGCTGAGCCTATATTTCTTATCGTACCAGTTCCCCACCAATAGACGAGAGGCATCAACGTAGTGCCTCTAGTAGTGGATTTGAAGAAATCCATGAATTATTGAAGGAGCATCATACAGTGTTCATGAAATTTCAAATCTCAGTGCTCAATCGGCTGACAAAGCTAGAAAGTTCAATGAAAGAATTAAAATCAGAAGTTAAAGATATAAATGAAGCTCTAAAATCACCCGTTGGTACATTACCAACTAAATGGGTGCAACAGTCCCCGATTGGGAGCCTATTTCATAGAATTAAGACAAGGAAGGGGAGAAA
>NEWO01000102.1:498271-527316 GCA_003013225.1 Phalaenopsis aphrodite
TCCAAAAATAAAGTATAATAAATTTACATGTCCATACACACCTCCAATTTAAGTTCCTCTTCGTTTTCCCTGGCAGGATAACTCCCAGCATCTCCTTCAACATCATACACAAACTGCCAATCTTTGGAGTCGTACTCCATCTTCAAGTTCACGAAGTCCAGCTTGTCGAAGCCGCCGTTCCCTGATGGGCATAGAATAATAGAACAGTAACCCTAGCTGCTTAAATACCGTGATTCCCGCGCTCTAGTATGCGTAACTCGATGTTACATCGCAGTTATATCCGGGTTACAAGCGCATTTCGAGTGTACATAGACAGTACATTCGGGTTACAACGACATTATATTCGGTTTACACGCGTGTTACAATCCGCGGGGGTTACATTGGCGTTACACGTGTTGTACATCAAGTGTACATCTGATGTCTTACCGCGGGGTTACATGGACGTTACCGCGGAAGTACACCAGGATTACATCTGGTGTACACGCGCATTCGGAAGTTGCACCGGATGTACAACGATGGTACACGCGGATTACAATGGCTTTTCCGCGGAACATACACCGAGATTACAACATGGGGCGGACAGCGGAGGTTACATCGGGATTACATGGGGCTTACAGGCACGGTACATGGTGCGGACAGCGGAGTTTACATCGGGATTACATGGGACTTACACGCGCGGTACATGGGGTGGACAAGAGAGTTTACATCGGGATTACATGGGGCTTACAATGACGGGTCGGGTCGACGGGTCACGCATGATAAGAAGTATATTTTTATAGCGGTGGGGCCGACTAAACCAACGTGTCTTCCAGTGATTCGCTATCGCACTCAGGGCTACCTACCTGCATCATGTACCCAATTTTTTTCCGCTTGTATGACCGGTCCAAGAGCAAGAAGCCTGCAAATATGGCCATGGAAGCATTTCTGCTCGGTTCTTCCACCCGATTCCGACATCCATTCACTGCTTTCCCAAACCTTCCCACTCTACGAGCCGTCTACTCAAACCCTAATCCTTCCTTCGTCTCTGGAATCCGCTGCGGCCTACGAGATGGCCCGAGGAAGCCGCTGTGGAGGGGAAGAGTGTTGTCGAAGGAGGCAATTCAGGCCGTTCAGGCCCTCAAGCTCGCTAAATCTTCGCCACTGCCATCTTCCGCCGCCAGTGCGAATGGGGATGATAAAATGGTGGAGGTCTTCCGCGGTAAAATTGCGCGACTTCTCAAGACTGATTTGCTCGACGTACTCAAGGAACTCCAGCGCCAGAACGAGTGGGAAATCGCACTTCAGGTCATTGATTTTTTTTCCCTTGTCTCATATATTTACGAAATTATAGTAGGGTTGTTGATTTTATTAATAACAAGTGCTTTCTTTATTGTTCATCATGCGTACCAAACCCAGTGTCTTATTGCTAGAAGATTCGTAACTACATTGTAAGGACGGTGCTAGCTTTCTTCTTCTCAATTCGGTTTTGTATTAGTGCCTCCCTTGAATCTTTTCATGTCGAAGCTCCGCATAATACTTCGGCAAGGGGGTGGGTGTTTACGTTTCATAGCACTCCAAACATTCTTATTTACATAGCTCACACCCTAAACTTTCAATTTACAGATAAAGAACTTAAAACTTCAAAATTCCCAAAAATTAACACTTCCGTTCACGCCGTCATGGCATCAATAAGGGTGTGGATGGTTTGGTTAAAACTGAAAAACCGAACAGAGCTGAACCGATCAAGTTTGGTTTTAAAAACAAAAATATTTAGTTCTCGATTTTCGATTTTCAGTTCTATTTTAATTTTCATTCAACCGAATGAGCTAAAAAATAGAAATTTTATTAAAATTCTTTATTATATTTTGATTTCATGTTAAAAAAGCTAAAAAAATATATATATATATTATATTTAATATTTGATTGAAATAAATAGAGGATTCATGAAATTAAATTGATATTATGTAGATAAATTATGTAATTTGTAATGTTTGTTCTTAGTCAAGCTACAATAAGCAATTAAATTTAGGTTTGCTCATAATTGAACCGTTTAAACCGAATTATCGGTTAAGTTGGTTTGGTTTTATCAAAATTTAGATTGGTTCGAATTTATGAATTCTGGAATTCAGTTACAGTCAGTTTGGCCAATTTCAAGCCCGATCCATCATAACCGATCGAATGCTCACCTCTAACATAAACCTTGTCGTTCACAGCTGCCGAAACAATAGCGTTAGTAGCTGAACTTCGCCCAACTGAACTGGACTCTCTACTAAAGCAATGACTTCCGCAGCTGTAACCAGCGTTTGCTTGCTACCATGTCAGTTGACTTTCCTGATCGCTAATCCATTTATCAAAAACCATGAAATAGAAATCCAAAGCCTCCAACTTGGCTTCTTTTTTTGCTCGAAAAACTAATCCCAGCCACCAAACAAAGATTCCCAGCTAGTATAACAGAAACATTGCAATTGAACACCATTTTTCTTCAAAAAACAAAACATAACTGAGAATACTCACCGGAGCCGACTGAGGCAGGCCCGAGGAGATGATGTTTGAAGCTGGAGTGAACTTTGCTGCTTTTACGTGTGCTAAAACCAATTTTGTTGAGGATGTGAAAGAAGCAAACGGAGGAATATTGAGGTGTTAATTTTAGGGAATTTTGAATGCGCAAGTGCTTTATTTGTAAAATGAAAGTTTAGGGTGAGAGATATGTAAATTGGAATGTTTAGAGTGTTATGTATGTAAAAAACCCCTTTTTTGAGTGAGTGAGTTTATATGTAGCTTTTTATTACCCTCAAAATGATGTTTCTTTATGCCTGTAACAAAAACGTTTGAATGCAAATCAATGATTAGAAATTGAATTTTCTTTTCATAAAATCCATTCCAGAACTGCTATTTCATATGTTTAATGTTCTTATATCGCTTTATATTTATATTTATATTTATAAAATTTTAAATTTCAATACAATGAGATTCTGGATCTTCCAGTGCCTTTGATGCCAGCCCCTCAACTTATGAGCAATTCTTCATCATCTTAAAATTTTGTTCCCACATTTCCTCCGGCACAGGTGCTTCTTCTGAACATAAATGTTTATATGTTAATTTCTCCTTGGATTTCCATTTCTTAATTGTTATTGCATTTGCTTAAAGCTTCAGCGGTGGTATATGAGTACCATTGAAAGCTAATAACAATTACCGTCATTTTGAGTTTAGAGTAAGGTGTTAAAACTTGCATTATCTAAGTGGAACAAAGATTGATCTGACAGGAAGTTTGCAGATGACTGTGTTCTGGCTATTGAACCCGTCCCACCAATTTGTTATCTACAAAGTTGTGGGTTTTATATATATTTGTTGAAGTTCATACGATCTACTATCAGTTCAATATTCTACTTTTACTGTAACATTGACATAAATATTTCAGGTCTTTAATTTCATTAAAAAAGAGGCTTGGTACAAACCAGACTTATCTCTCTACAGTGATATGATTTTGATGATGGGAAAGAACAAGTTGATTGAAAATGCGGAAAATATTTTTTTGGAAATCGAGAAAGAGGGTGTTCGGCCTGATACGAGAGCATTTAATGAAATCATTGGAGCCTTCCTGCAAGTTCACAGTGTAGACAAGGCAATGCAAATGTACAACATGATGAAGAATTCTGGTTGTAATCCAGATAAGTTGACTTTTACCATATTAGTTAGGAACTTGGAGAAGGCAGGAGAAGAAGACCTTGCAATTTCTGTAAAGAGGGACTGCAAAGAATATATAGATTCACCTGAGAAGCTTCTGGAGGAGTTGGACAAGGAATATGTGAGTAAATTCTTAACGTTTAGACAAAAGTTATTTGCACTTTTGTAGTCTACATTTTTATTTTCTCCATTTTGACGTGCATAATCACATGGTTATTTACATGGACATAATTTATTTGTGAATTGATGCAATGGATGACAATCTCAGAATACGTATTAAAAGTTTTGAGCTTTAAATGCTGATTAAAGCAAGAATTTGTTTATTTTAATTTAAAATTGGAATTATGATTCATGTCAAAAGATTCTTTAATTTTCTCCCAAATCAAAAAAAGTGCAACAGAAAATTTAAAATCACCTAAAACTTCTTGTTGATTAAGATTTACACCCCATGAGAAATTTAGTTGTGAAATATTTGACTAAATTCAAGTATGAGGGGCATATTTGTAAATCTTCCACTATTTTATTAAAGCACATATTCTAAACTGTTGAGTGTTAAAATAAGATAGTAAGTCCAAGTCTTAAGTTGTATTTGGTGCTAGCTATAGGTGCTGGTACAAATGTTGAAAGATCAACTATTGCTTATCATCATTAAATTTTTCAGGAGATATATAAAACTGAGTTTCTTAAACTTTACACTAATTCCACCTTGCAGCATATTAATCTTCCAAAAATAAGGACTATGTTCTGAATATTAGTATATTCCTCCATGCTTTTGTATAAAGCTGCATTTACTAACATTTTCTCTTTACTGCTACAGCCTAAAAGAAGGTCAATTAAGCTTGTATGAATGGCTTCACATATCTGGATATGTCGTCAGACAGAAGCTGAACCAATAACTTCTCACTATCTATTATATTCGATGGAAGAAATAATCAAATGAGATCATAGGAATTAGAGCTCCAAGGTGCGCATACAGATTATATATATATTTTTTGAACTTCCTAGCAGCCTAATCTGTTACTGTAAATCTGGGGTTTTCAATGTAATTGCTCATCTTTCAGGAGGGTGAATGAATCTAGGGTGGTAAGCTTGAGCTCGAAGCACTCTCTGCTTGTGCTTGAACTTGATTAATTAATGGAGTTCGAGCTCGTGCTCAAGCTTATTTTTACGAGTTCAAGCTGGCTTGTTTATTATGAAAGAGAGAAAATAACATTAATTCAAGTTAGTGTTATAATAAAATAACAAACAAAATGAACAATTAGAAGATCAATTTCATTTGTTATTCTCCTAGATTTGTTGTCGTTTCAAGATCCAACTTCACTTTTAGAAATCCTTTTTCAATCGGTATGTTTATAGAATCAATTTTGTATTTGTCTGCAGGCATTTCACCTATAAATCTGGGAGGACTTTTACTTGTTACTCTTGTATTATTTTTATAGTATCCATTTTGTTACATTTTGCGAAGGAAAATGCTTTTGGATGAATCATGAACACCTAATTTGTTAGTTTCCTTTATTCATTAAAAAACAAGTACTGGTACTCGTCCCACAATTTGACATTTACATTTATACCACTTTGGTGTCATAAGCTGATGCATAAAAAGAAGCTTTCACTTATGTCTTTCTATGTTATTCTAGGAAATATGCCGCTCTTGATGGACATCAAGCATGGCTTTTCATTCCAAAGATAATTTAATAGTAGGGCATTTACTTACATGCCACTCAAGAATTATGTATTTATATATCCTACACCTCAACTTTAGTTTTTACATTTATGCAACCAAAATCTCTCGTATAACAAAAAATGCCACTAATTTCACCTTAATAAGTGAAATTTACATTTACTGCATATGGAGGATGGCATGTATGTAAAAATTAAAGATTAGGTGCTAGATATGTGAATTGGGTGGTATGTATGTAAATGACCCTTTAATAATTACTTACGGTTTGATATTATATAAGGAAGAATTGATTTGAAAAAATAAAATGACCATGCAAAATAGGCAATTCACTAATAAAATGAAAGAATAATGATAGAAATGTATTTAAATTCAGCAATTAATTACTCAACACCCGTGCGAGCCCATCCAAATCCAACAATCTACTTCAGCTTACAGGTACACATCCTAGCCTTATCATTCATAAGCATTTTCTAACCTTTTACTTAACTTTACACATCCTAAGCTTATCTTTCAAATATGCTCAGATTAGCATAATTTAAATTAGTCCAAGCCTTTCAATCACATTTTCATATTAAAACAGTAAAAAATCCACAAAAATTTGTTTTGATCTTATTTTTAGATGTTAAACTAAACATTTGAGACTTTTATTGTTACTTAATCTCATCGAAATGGTATTAGAATGAATTGGGAAGGAACTTAATTGGTCAAATTTGTGGCAATTAAGAAGAATTTCCTTAGATGGGCATGCCTCCATATATTTGAGAGCAATTTTAATAAGTTTGATGTCAGTAAAGTCTTTTTATGATATTTATTTTTGTTGAATCCTAAATTGCTTTATTAGAAAACACATCCCCAGAGTTAGAGCGTATAAGGAGAAAAGTGAGAGAGGGAGAGAAGTCAAGTGTGTAAGAGAGCCATGAAGTGTGGAATCCGCACTGCGAGGATCCAAAATGTCACTTTATTAATGTCTTGACCTCCTATTTATAGGGGTCTATGAATACATTTGAGTATAAGGAAAGAACAATTACTATAACTGTCAGAATGATTGTATAGAGATTACATTGTAATGAAAGTAAAAGTTGGCGTCTGGTCGATCGCCCAAAGCCTTGGGACCGGCTGGCTATGTCGATCGACCGTTGGATGTGTACATTGGTCGACTGTGATGATTGACCATTTCTTATAGAGATTAGGTTGCTTGACTAGGATGTGGGTATTCTATCGCAATATTTCGATCGTCAATTTGGTTGCTCAGAAGATTCCATCGATAGGAGGCTCTTTATGTTGAAATACTATTTCGATTGATTGGGCTATGAAGTCGATTGCCGATTTTTTTGTTATGTCGTCTGAAACTTCATTTATACGCCCCTGTTCCTGATCGTTCGATCCCATAGAGCTTCATGCTGGCATTTTTGTAGTATTTATATTTGATTCCCGATTTTCATGCTCCTTGATAACGGCCGCTACGATTAGGATAGGAAAATAAAAAAAAATGATTGACACAAAAATTGAGAAAATTAACTTGATAATAAATCCTCCATTGTTTTCAATGCCAATCAAACCATATAAATAAGAGTATGAAGTCTGAGTTTTGACATTCTATTCAAGTTTTTCTAACATTTTACGATAGTATTTATGGCCGACGGTTCAAGTGAGAAAGACAAAAATGTCCAGCTCCTAGCTTTGGAAGGCTTTCTACTTCCTGCATCTTCTATAGTGGAAAGAAGAAGAAAAAATTAATAAGAAAAATAAGCGAGCGACCCCCGAACCTGAGCCGGTGGATTAGATTGCTTCTTTCGACAGCCCCGTCGCTTGGCCGTTGATGTAAACATCAACATTAGTCCCTTGTTTGACCTCAGACCTGAGTGTTGGTGTGACTGCTAAGGAAAGGGAGCGAGCCACTCCTCCCAGTGAGGGTGTTCAAGAGGAGCTAGATCGCCAACTCTCCGCTGCCTCCTTTGCCAAGTAAGGATGGAGATGCTCAGGTTCAAGGAGCGGAAGAATTTATGGCTCTTTCTGAAATAAATATAATTTTGGGTATGTAAAGGTATTTCTTTTGACAAATTTTTTATTGTCGTTTGACATCATTCTTAATGCAGACGAGCCGATCACTTTGGAGGCTCACACTAATGGAGGGTCATCTAAGATCTTTGTTGTCTCTTCTTCGATGGTCTTGGTCGTACCTTTAGGATCGGTTGCGCCCCCTCCTCCTGCTGTCGACCAGATCTTATGACCATTGATCAACCACTTCAGCAATTCTCAACAGGATCAGCTGAAAGGTCGACAGCTGTCCTCCTATTCAATGGAGCGTTGGATGTGAGAGATGGTTGGACCTTCGACCCAAGCGGCTAAAAATTCTGCTGAAGCATCTGTGCTGGAGTGGCTTGTTCGCTGTGAGCAACTGGAGGCAGAGGTTGCTGCGTTTCAATGAAGGCCAGCTGACATTACTGGGGTTGAGGGTGAGATTGTGTTGCTACAAGGTTCTATGAGCGATGTGCGCGCTGAGTTAGGGACCGTTCGTAAGTTGATTGTTTTGAGTTGATTTCGTCAACACGTCAATCAGATGGAGCAGATTAAACTTGGTGGGTAGTTGGTCTTCTGGAGGATGCTTCAGACGCGATATGTTGAAGCAGCGTAAGATCCTTTAATAATTTTTTTCTTCGTGACCTGTAATCATGCTATTTTTAATAAAATAATATTTAATTAATATGAAATAATATTTGGTGTGACACTTATCATTATGTGTTGCCTCGATATTCACACCTACCTTATAAATAGGGCCATGGGCTGTTTTTTTCCAGTACGCTTTCTGCTTTCCTTCTGTTTGCCTTCTGATTCTTTTCTCTTCCTTTCGTCTTTCAGTCGTTCCCCTGTTCAGTGATATGATGGCTCCCAAATATTCCCACAGTCTCTTCGACTCTCAACCCATTGCCGGTGTCTTGATTTTGTCAACAGGAGATGTGAAGAGATGTAGAGGTTGTACGTCTTTCATGACGACCTCGTTCTTTGAAGAATGTAGGAGTCTGAATGCCCGACGAACAATGTTGGTGCTGACCTAGTCTTCTACCAAAATCAATTCAATTATGATATCTGACTGCCTCTGTGATATGAACTCCAGGGTGTTTTTTAATAAATATGGGGTTGTTACTGCCCAGGTCTTACCTACTCCATCATCGTAATCATGACCTTCGTCATTTTCTGCCGCCGAGAAACTATTCCTTGGTCAATCAACTTGTTTTGCTATTTTTATTCGTTCAAGGTTGACAATGAGGTTTTCACTATATTGCTTGGAGTTGAAAATAAAATAAAAGACTGGAGGAAGCAGTTTGTGATTGTTTCATGCTCCTGAGATTGAAGAGTTCTGACCAAATCAACAGACACAGCGGGGAATAAGTTGTTGAAGTCCCTTCCGAAGGAACAGCGTGCCGTCGATGAGATGTTGAATGGGCATCAGCTCTCGTTCCTCAGTATACTGTCGTAAAGACAGTAACCCAAGTGCTGAAGGATGAAATGACTCAAGATCTATGGCTGTCCTCAGATGACGTTGAGGCCGCCCAAGTGAAGGCGGTGAGGGAGAAATTGGTCGACAAACAACAAAAATTGCAACTTCCTGCGACAACATGTAATCTTATAGAAGGTAGTTTTTTGGAAAGCCTATCCCTTGGTGTTGTTGCATCTACGACGACCAACACTAACGGTTCAAAATTTATAACTTCTTTTTTCTAATACGACGATCATCATTTAGAATACAGTGACAGATAAGGTAACCATTATTGCTCGATCTCATTTAGTTGATGAAAAAAAAGGGGCAAGAAGCTAGTCGCTGATGAGGGAGTTTCCGAAGGACTCGAGACTCCTAGTACTTCAACTTGTCAATCCACTCAGTTAGTCGCCTCATAACCGTCTGATCTACTGTCAATCACTGTTGTTACACGCAAATCTTGGCCATCCGATCTGTCCTTTATTGACGGTTGGCATCACTTTTGATATCACGAGCGTAGGGTGTCAACTCGAGTACTATGAAACCTCACTTAATGTAAGGGTAATTCTGATAGTCCCAAACCTCCATTAGGACTAGGGCTGTCAAAAAAGCTCATTGTTCGCGAACAGTTCGTATTCGGTTCGTCAAGGAGTTTGTGTTCGATTCGTTCGATAAGTAAACGAGACGAACGTGAACAAATTTTTTTCGTTCGGTTAGTTAAACGAACTAAACACGAGCAGTGAAGCGTTCGTTCGTGTTCGAATTGTTATTGTTCGAAATATAAAATAATTTAAAATATTTATATATATATAATTTATGATATTTTAAAACATTAAATTTTATAAATTATAATATATAATAAACTAATAATAATAATATATTAATATATTATATTAGTAATATACTAATATAGATATTATATATTTATATACTATAAATTACATAATTAATATATTATATTATTTATATATATTAATATTAGGGATGTCAAACTGGCTCGTAGTTCGCAAACAGCTCGTGCTTAGTTCGTGTTCGACTCGTTCGTTAAGAAACGAACATGAACGGTGATTTCACGAACAATTTCAAACACGAGCTTATTTCAAACAAACTAAATGTTAAACGAACCGAACACGAACACAAGCTCTGTTCGTTCGTGTTCGGTTCGTTTACACCCCTAATTAGGACCCTCTGGTATGTGTTTTTGGTACGAAATTTGGGTTGTTGTTGACTTAGATTTACCTGGGCAAACTTGTCGTTGGGTGGTGTTAGTATTGATATACCATACATCTGTTGATCATTTTGATGTTTAGAGGTCATTTCGTATCAATTCAGAGCCTTTCGTGGCAAAGGGGAAGTCATAAACCCTCCCACACACATTTCTAGAAAATTGGAGTTCAGACCGACACCAATGCAGGGTTCCGGGACGCATGTTGGTGTTAAATTCTAGAATAAAAGGCCCCATAAATTTCTCATTTTTAGAGTTATGGGACCATATTTCAGTTATATATAGTCTACCATAGTTTACAGATCGAAAAAACCTTTCACAGACATATTTTTTCCGCAAATCGGGGCTCATTAGGCTACCATGGTGCCCCAACGCTGGACTCTGGGGCTCCAACACTAGGTCCTAGTGCCACAGCACCCGAGATAACCCCGAGATCCAAAACCAAAAACCTAGAAAGCTAGTGTCAGGCTCTAGCACCGCAGTGCCCAGCACCCTGACGCCAATTTCTGATGCCTAGACACTTGAAACAACCAAAAAAGGATCCAGAAACCCAAGAGGGCATAAAGTAGGTGTCGAGTGCCCAACGCCTAGGCGCCAGGCCTAACACCTAGGCACTAGGCCCAACGTTTAGGTGCCATGGGAGTTGTCGGGTTCTGATTTGTCAATTGTTTTGACTAATTTGACCCACTAAAGCTAAAATTGAGCTTAGCGAAAAGGTAAAAGGTTTTATGAAAATCATTTAGTCTCTTACTATGAATGTTGGCCAATCATATGCCTTATGAAGAGTTTATTTTGGGCTAAGCTAGTCTTGGACTCAATGAAAGACATTTCACTCCATTCCTCTTTGATTCAACCAACATTTTGAATAGGGGGAAAGGCCTCATTTGCTAAGGAGGTTGAAGAATAGAGCTTTTGGAGTGGTGAGAAATTTGGTGGAGAGCTCTAGAGAAGAGGAAAAACTTCTTCTTCCTCAACATCATCTTCTTCCCTTCTTCTTTCATCAATCTTTAGAGGAGAGTGTGTGAGAAGTCTTGGAGAAACTTCTTCAAGGAAAGCTTCATCTCCTTTTGAAAAAGGAGAGCTTCATCCAGCTTGGAAGAAGAAAGACTCCAAATCTTCTTTGGAAGAGGAGAGTTTCATCCAAAAAAGATAGGAGCAAGGAGCAAGCAAAATGAATGCATCTAAAAATGCTACCAATGTGAAATTTTCTAAAACTCTATATTTTCATTTATAGAGCCTTTTAGGTATGAATGTTATTTATTGAAAATTTCCTAAGAATATTGAGCTTTCCCTCTAAGCCCTAACACCAAAACTCAATCGTTCTGGATACTAGCAACCCCGTGATTATTCGACGGGTTCATCTCTTAATGAATTGTTTCAAGCCACCCAATCTAGAGAATGAGAAAACTCTTTGTTTCTCGTTCCTTAGATCACAAAGGATGCGTACGCGAGGGAAACACCACTTTTGTGAATATTTTCTTTCTCGTGGGAAAGTGCCTTCGTATTTTTATCGGATAAAAAGAAGGAGGATATCCTTTATTTCGCGTAATGGAAGGTAACTATGACTTCATCAATTCATATATCCTATGTAAGGACGTTAGGATGAATTTAATTTGCTATCAAATGCATGTGGTTTTATTTGCTTGTGTTCCTTGCATGACACTTTACACATGTATCGTATGATCGCGTTGGTTTGATTAAGTGCCCTAGCTCGATCAACCGTCTAAATAGGTTCGATCGACCACAAATGTATGATCAACCCACTACTTCAGTTCAATTGATCGCCCCGGCTCGATCGACCGATCAATTATGTTCGATCGACCATGAAGGTCCAGTCAACTGCCCACTTCGGTTTGATCAGCCGCCCCGACCCAATTGATCGATCAATTATGTTCGATCGACCATGAATGTCCGATCAATTACCCACTTCAGTTCTATCTATCGCCCTGTCTCGATCGACCGATTGATTTTGTGCAATTCGATTGACCACCCACTTCAGCTCGATCGGTTGCCCTGACTCGATCGACCATTCAATTAGGTTCGACCAGCCAATAAGGTTCAATCAACCACCGACTTTGGTTTGATCGACTACCTTGATTCGATCGACCGAATAGTTAAGCACGATCGACCACGAAGATCCGATGGACCACCCACTTCGTCTCAATCGGCCGCCCTGACCCGATCGATTGATTAATTAGGTTCAATCAGCGACCAACGCTTGATTGACCTATTACTTTGGTCTGGTCGACCACTCGGACCCGACTAATCCTTCTTATGATAGCACTCGGTCGACCCTCTCGACCAACTTAAAAGGTCAATTGGCCAACATCAGTTGCATGTCACATCGATTCTGTTCAATCAACAACCAAGGCCTAATCATAAGATCAACCACTTTGGTTCGATCGACCATCATGGCTCGACTTGATCGACTACGAAGACCCAATCACAAAACAACTCACTTTGTTTTAAACGACCATCAAGGCTTGATCATAAAACTAATCACTTTGGTTCAAGCGCCACCAATGTCCGATCAACCAACCAACTTAGTTCAATCAACCACTTAGGCCCAATCAGAAAACCACCCATTTTGGTTTGATCGGCCGCAAGGCGCGGTGACAAAAACAACCACTTTGGTTCGATTGGTCATCAATGACCAATCACAAAACCAGCCATTTCGATTCACTCGACCACCAAGGCTCGATCACAAAACCAATCACTTTGGTTCGATCGACCACTAAGGCTTGATCACAAAGCAACCATTTTGGTTTGATTAGCCACCAAGCCCCGATTATAATACTAATCACTTTGGTTTGGTCAGCTAGTAATGCCCAATCAACCAATCAATTGAATGCCACAATTCTTGCACGTCTTTGCACCTCTTGCATTTCATACCAATTGCTTGAGTTTGTGCTTGTATGTGCATGAAAAGAAAATATTTTGAATGATGCTTAGAGCATTAAACTCTTTGCATGAAAAAATTGAGTATGTCTTCGACATATATTTGCATGTGATGTCTCTTTGAGCACCAAAACCAGCGGTATTACCGCATGCTAGGTTGTTTTCTTGATGTCATGGCTATTATTTTCTGCTGGTTTGGTTGCCCCAGCCAGCCATCTTTCTGTGTGCTACCTTTGTGGGTTTACTGTGTATGGACTTGCACACTAGTATATTAGGGGTGGTTTTCTGTGCAAGGAGTCATGCCTAAAAATAAACAAAGTAGCAAATAATAATTTAAAAGCTAACATTTCTACAAGTGCTGTTAAGCTCTCCTCCAGCTAGGAATGACTCATATGCATTGCATGACATAACCCTTGCTAACCTCTTCTACAGTTCGAGTCTTTTTTAGACTTTTAAATGTATTTTTAGAGTCCTTAGAGTGTTTTGTATCGAAAATGAGGTACCGACTTGGTTTTTGAGGCACATGATGCACCGAACCACGTTACGAGGATTTGAAGCCATTGCTTGTGTCTCGTACATTCTCTGAATTTTCTATTGATGTATAAAATTATGGTAGGACATGTTTATGCAGAATCCATCTTTTTATTCTTTTATTTGACTTGTTTACACTTTTGCAATTTGCTTTCATTTTTTCGCTTTCTTGGCTTGTTGTTTGTCCGAGCTCTTACAAAAATGTAACCTAGGCTCATCAAATATCCTAATAATAAAAGATTCAAGATAAATAAAAATTTAGGAATAAAATATTTCAATTCCTTAAAAATTTGCGTTTACTTTCCTTCATGTCATTGGGGCCAAATTTAAAACGGGCTGCATTGCATGACTATCACCCAAATCATCTTTAATAGAGTTTCAACATTTAAATTCAATTCAAATAATTGCATCATATTGCATGTCCCGAGAAGGAGCCCCCCGTGCTCCTTCAATTAACTTTGGAAAGCATAAATTTCAGCATAGCAGGTTGTTTAGTACAATTAGGGTGTTAAAGGCTCCCATGGCCTATACGTGGGTTTAAGTCATTTATGACAGCGTTTTAGCTTTGTCATTGGATCTCTCTGCTCCTTCCACTCCAGCGACATCTCTGTTGTTTAATTGACTGGTATAAGTCCCACTTTTTATAAAATTTACCTCTTAGAGGGTGATAGGAATTAGAATTTACTTCTTTTCACCTTAGGGCTACTAAAATCTCCTTGAATGACACAATTCATGGATTGGTGACAAGGGATCTTTAGTCGGATTTGATCAACTACCTTCTTAATCAGGTAAACTTAAAGTCTCTATTTCTTGTGATGATGGATCCATTGTATCTTGACTTGGCTACCTCTATATGTTTAGAGATTTCTCCCTTTTCCATTTACACTTTTTTTGAGCTCTGTTAATCCCTTTGAAAATCATTGATATTGTGTCACGGGCTCTGCATGCATAAACACCGCTAATCGCAGTGGATACGATGATTTACCCTCTACCCTATGACCCAACATGAGTGCCTAAAGCATTGAGATTCCTAGCTCAAGATGAACAAAATCCTTTGGTTTCCCAAATAACCGAATATCATAAATTATGTAAGCATGACTCGTCTTATCGAGAGTATTCTTGGACATCTCCCAAGATGTAATTAACCGAAGAGATACGTTCCTTGGGAGCTACTCTTGACTCATAAAAAGCGCAAAAACTTGATTCTTTGATTGTAAATTGCTTTCTTCACGGATATGTTTCCAAATCATTTTCGATTTGATCTCGTTTCAGAAGTACGTTGTTGGGCTATCGTCGGAATGATATCTTATGAAAATTTTCTACATTCTTTTTAAATTATTTGTCTGTTTTCATTGTATTTTGTTTTTTGGTTCCTCTCTAAATAGAGTTTACTTGGAAAGAGAATTATACAATGATGGTTAGACAAGGTGGTGACTTCAAAAGTTCACTCAGAAGAACAAAAATAGATTGATGACATTGCTGGGGATGAGCCTCCTCTCTCCACATTAAGAGCCTTTCTTACAAAATTAATGATCCAGTTTCTTTCCTTTTGTTGCTTTTTTCACCATTTGAAACCTTTGGATTTCAATATGTGTGTCAGTTGCTACGGTTAGCGGCTTGATGCCTTTTCGTCCCTTCACACCCTCAGTATGGTGGTTGCTATGTTTCGTATATAATTGATGTTGTTGTATAATTTGACTATCTTATTGACCTTTTCAAATATCTGATTAGTGTCTCTTTGATTATAGAAGTGGAGTGTCAAAGAATGATCACGACCGAGTTTTCTTGGGGGATCAGGGGGGTCAGAATTTCTTTCTCCCCAAGTTTGTTCCGTGCGGAGCAAAGGACCATCACTTTTGTTTCCTTCAAACACCCCGTTCGGATCATCGTCAATAATCTCATACCTAATGAGGCATTGGCCATGTGCCCTCCTCTAAAAAAAGGATTTCAGACACATGATACTCTTGTTGCCATCATAGCTTGCGTCAATACTACTCTTCTCTCAAGGAAGAGGCCAGTGTTTTATAGCGATGCATTGCAGCGTCCCTCAGTATTATCTATACTCTCAGGTCGCCCATCCTTGTTTTATAGAATTTCCACTCCTATGATAGATGCACAAAAAATATAAGCATTTTTAGAACGATATTTTATACTCTTTTTTGGTGATATTGCGTTTTAATGGAATGTATTTTTATGTTTTCTTGTAGGTTGTTGATTTTTAGTACTTGAAGCAAAAATGAAGCAAAAAGGATGGAGTTTGGAGTTAAAATGATGTTTTTGAAGAAAGACTCAGTGCCGACGGCACCAGAAGAAGCGCTGACGACACCATTTGACAGAGAGCAGCAAAATTCAATACGAGACATTGGCACCGACGACGCCGGAATGGGCTCCAATGTCGGTTTAGACCCTGTTTCTAGAAGATTCGAAGAACTTGGACGCTTTTTGAAGGTTTTTGGATGCACGTATTGGAGAACCAATTCTAGGCTCTATTTGGGGCCGAAATTGATCAGAAAAGGGGCTCCTCTTCATTCCTCCTTGCTCATTTTCGCCACACCTCGCCTCCATACACTTTTTTCATCTTCATTCGACCACCATTCAGGAGTGTATTTGTGATTTATTTTTAAGAGTTTAGAGTTTTTGTGGTGAGATTAAGTGTGAAATTTTCTTTGAGAGTGTTGGAGAAGGAGAAAAGTGAGAGATTTATTCTTCCTACATTTTTTAGGACAGACTATAAGGGATTTACTCTGAGAAAGAGTTTCAAATAAGTGTTGTTTGTTTATTAATGTTGTGTGAACTTTCTTTTATATATGAAATTTGTATTTTATTATAGTTTTCTCATGAAGTCTGAGTAGTCTTCTTTATCTTTCTCCCCTTTGAGATATGGTGAAATGAAGAGATAATATGGATGTGCTAATATTAAAATATAAAATAAATTGTGATCATTTTTCAACTCCGAACTTAATTTACTTTTCGACCTGGCCAATGAATTATTAAAATGTGTTGTGAAACATATAATCCGGGAAATGAAATTTGAGTTCTACAATAGAGTGAGGATCACATTTGATTCCATAAAGGAGTATTTCGTTCATGAAATTAAATGCAAATAAATAGGGAAATATATATTGTTGGGTGTAGAATTAGAGATTTTAGGATGACAGACTAAAATCTCAAATTCGGTCTTAGTGTTTAAAAACTAAAGCGAGAGTTAGCCTTCAGGTGAAGAGAAGTGGGAGCTCTAGAGTGGGAGCCAGTATTCTCCTAGCCTAGCCATGGATTTAGAGACTAAACCTGAGATTAGCGAATGATTTTTAATAACACTATATCATGGTAGAGAATTAAAACTGCTACTATTTGGCAAAATACATATTAAACCCATTTATCTCATCTTATTTTACCAAACTCTCATTTTAGTGGGAAAGATGTTTTTTCATATAAGAAATCTTCATCACAAAAATATAGTTTAGTAGTTTAGTGGTTACTGTTTATACTTTGCACTTTAGTTTTGTTAATAATTAAATGATTTAGTTTTGATAATATCTCAACATTCAAAATTAGTGACAATAATTTCGTTTCACTTTCTGTGAATTTCCTAGTAAATTTATCACTTCAAATTTAAACTTTCCTCGTGTGATTGATATTTGAGGTTTAAATAGAAAGTTTTTTATTACTTGATAACGATACATATATTTGGGTAGAATCCTAACATTAATTACTTAAATTTCTTAATCATAAATATTGCATCAAGCTTTTGGCGTCGTTGCATAGCGGAGTCAAACTTATATAAAATTTACAAAACTATATTTTCACTGGGATCAAGTTTTTGGCTTCGTTGCCGAGGAAGATAATGATAAATTAAATAGATTTGGTAAATTAGGAAATTTAGAGATAAAAATATATAAAATACAAAATATGAAAAAAATTTATAAAATCAAAAATTCAAAAATAAATAACTATATATTTAAGAGTATTTTAATGAAATTTTTCTTTGCTTATTATATTTTTTTATGTGAAATATTGGATCTGAAGGTTTAGTACCTTACGATTCAAAATTAGAACGTATTATAAGAAAAATTCTAAAACAACAAAAAGAAATTAAAATTTAAACAAAATGATGAATAACTTGGATATCAAATAAATGAAAATCACAAAGACCTTTAAAAGATTATGCTAATCCGACAGCAGATGAACTTCACTTGACTATTCAAAATCTTAATGTTGTTGTTAATTCATTTGAGCTTAAATCTGTTATTTTTCAAATGGTATAAAATAATCAGTTTGGAGGAACACCAAGATCCTAACTTACATTTTACTAGTTTTTTTGAAATTTGTGATACTTTTAAATATGACGGAGTGTCTAATGATGCTGTTAAGCTTAGACTTTTCTTTTTTCATTAAGGGATAAAGCCAAAGCTTGGTTAAATTCATCAGCACCTAGATCTATTAAAACTTGGGGAGAACTATCACAAAAATTCTTGGCTAAATATTTTTCACCATCGAAAACTGCTAAGCTTAGAAATGATATTATATCTTTTTGTTAGTTTGAAGGGGAATCGTTGTATGAAACCTATGAAAGATTTAAAGATCTTCTTAGAAATTGTCCTCACCATGCTTTACTAGATTTGTTAATAATTCAAACATTTTATAATTGATTAGTGGGATCACTTAGATCTATTATAGATATTGCTGTAGGTGGATCACTAATGTACAAACCTTTTGATAAAGCATACTCTCTAATCGAAGAAATGACTAGTAACAATTTTCAACGGCCATCTGAAAAGGTAAATCCTAAGAGAGTAGCTAGTATTCATGATTCTGATGCAATGTCTATTTTAGCTTCTCAAATTGTTGCTATTTCGAAAAAGATTGATAAAATTAGAGTGAACTTTTCTCAAATACCCCCAATATTAGAGGAAAATTCACTAGGCCAGATAATCGATAATCAATCATCTTATAAAACTTTAAATGCTATAAATAATCGAAATAATAATCGCTATTCTAATTATTATAACACTGGATGGAAAAATCAGCCTAATTTTAGTTGGAATAATTATAACAATTCGGTGAATCCCTCCGGAAAATTGAACAACCAAGGAAATCCTAATTTCTGACCTTATTATCCTCCTGGATTTAATTCTAACTATAACCCACAAGTTAAAGAAAAGAAGTTGACAATGGAAGAAGTAATGTTGAACATCGAAAATCAAATACAGAATCAAGGGGCTGCTATTAGAAATATTAAAAATCAATTAGGATATATTACTACTGCACTCAGAACAGACATTCTGGAATTCTTTCTAGTACCGTGGAAGTTAATCCAAAAGATCAAAATAAGGAGCAAATTAAAGCTATTCAATTACGAAGTAGAAAAGAAGTTGAAACAAGGATCCAAATAGAACTGAAGTTGATAAAGAGAAGGAAGAAATGAAAAGTGACCAAAATGAAAATAAACAAACACAAGGTCCTTTAGAAAACCATTACCTCTGTTTGCTAAAAAACTGAAGCATAAGAATAAAGATAAACAATTTACAAAATTTTTGGAAATCCTTAAGAAGTTAATGATAAACATTCCTTTTGTGAAAGATTTGGAACAAATGCCAAGTTATGTGAAATTTATGAAAGATATACTAAATAAGAAAAGGAAGTTTACATATTATGAGACCGTTGCACTCAGTGAAGAATGTAGTGCTATTATTCAAATAAAGCTTCCTGAAAAATTAAAAGATTCTGGTAGTTTTACTATACCATGTGCTATTGGTGAAAAGTTTTTTGGAAAAGTTTTATGTTATTTAAGAGCGATTATCAATCTTATGCCTCTATCAATTTTTAAATGTTTAGATTTAGGAGAGATTTCTTCTATTACTATAACTCTTTAGTTAGCTGATCGATCAATAACTTATCCGAAAGGAGTTATAGAAGATGTATTAGTAAAAGTGGATAAGTTTATTTTCCATGTAAACTTTATAGTATTAGATATAGAGGAAGATAAAGAGATTCCTATTATTTTGGGGAGACCATTTCTTGCAGCAGGGAGAGCTGTGATAGATGTGCAAAAAAGAGAATTAATAATGAGAGTTAATGATCAAGAAGTAAGATTTAATATAGTAAAAACTATGAAATATCCTGCAATAGAAAAAGACAATGAATGTTTCAGGATAGAAGTAACTGATTATCTGAGTAATAAGCAAATGAGGATTTATGTCGTAACTAACAACAACCTCAGAATCATAAGACGAGTTAGGACTTATATTGCACAACATGATTGTACAAAGGCCTAAAGATGAGTTGAGGATTTATGTTGCACAAGCAAACAACCTCGAAGTCCTGTAGGTTTGTTATTTAATTCTAAGGAAGAAATTGTTTAACTGGTAAAGACATGTTTTACTGTCGGAGATGGCCATGCTCCCCACAATGCTAGCTCCAAGCTCCTTGCCATTACGAGTTTAAGTTTTCTAGTGTGTCAGGTTATGATGTCAAATTAAATGTCCCTATGGTTATGGTTCTTTAAATATTATGGGTCATATTAAAGTTGATTAGATCGACACCGGTTAAGATCCTACAGTTCCCTCTTTTCGACACCAATATAATCTATCAGATTTACTTAGTCCAAATGAATTTACTAAACTAAACTTAATGAGCTTCATACTTTCATTTAGACCATGGGAAATCTTATTAGCAACCATATGTTATCTCTTCTGAAGAATTCTCAATCATCCGATAGAGACGTCTTAATTTAGTTGTAATTGTTGTTTTGTGATGTTTGTGATTAAATTTTGAGTTGTTTTATATTTTGAATGTTGTGGTGGCGAATTTTTATCTTGGATAATTTTAATTTTGGTTTTCAGTTTTGTGGCTATACTAGCAGTTTTGGTTTTCATGCATGGTGACATCGTTGTTTAACATGCAAGTTTATAAGCATAAAAGTATAATATAAAAAGCACGAGAAAAGAAAGCATTGTAAACTGTAAAAGTGTACCTGACGAGTCTTCTCGTTCCTCCACCTGAAAAGTCGGTATTTGCAAAACACGCACACACACATAGATATATATATATATATAATTTTGCAGGAATTAAAACATGCTTATAAGGAAAGTAGAAAACACAAGTTTGAGTTGTGTCTACCAGATCATATGTCATATTTTGACGTATTTAAATTTTAAGGATGATTTCATCAAGCAAATTATAATAAGCTCACATGTCCTTCAAGATTTCCAAATGATCATGAAGAAGTCTTGGGTAATACCTTAGACATGTCATAGCCCTTGGAATTATCATGAGTTCATTTTTGGTTTTATCATATTTTCTATATAGTTCATCCAATTAATACCCTTATACTCAGTGAATCATGATGTTTTAATTATCTCTTAGGTGGGGTAACTATCACTTAATATCTCATTTGTGAATTATATAGGCAAAGGCCCTTTGGGGAAACTTCACTTAATTAAGAGATTTAATTAATTTGATTATTTAAAGCATGGGCTTGTAGTGTTTTAAAAGATTTTAAATTAATTATAATTTATTTTCCTAAACCTTATTAAACAAAATTTTGATTAAGCCTAGTTCACTACTAAGCCCTTAAAAATTAATGGACAGCTTGTAATTTTAAGAGAAAGGTTTTGAATATTTGTGCTCTCAATCATGAATCATAAATTATATTAAAACCATCAACCAGGGTTCAAAATCAGTGAATTATGATCCTCCAAGTCAAACCCCTAACCTTAATATCTTCCTATTTAAATACTCTTCCACATTTCATTAATTAAAAAAAATTACAAATTTGTCCTTTATAAAATCAAAGTGAGATTTGTTACTACAATTTATCCCTTTTTTATGTTTCAATCATCAAGAAATGTTATTTTAAGATCACTTATTACCCATTTACCCTCTTGATTAGACCTAAATATTAATTAAGCTCTAAATTCCAAAATTACACTTTTGCCCCTAAGGCCTTACCACCCCATAATTCATTAAATTAGACTCAAATAACTTGAAAATTTATGTTACTTCACTCATGGGCTATTTAAAACATCAGATGAGAAAATGTGAATTTTCTGAATTTATTTAATTTTTATAATTATTTTTAATGTAAAAATAGAGATTTCCAATGAAAATTTAATAACTCAACTAGAACATCTGTCCTTAATAAAATTATTTGAGTTTCACTTAGTGTAGAGGACCATTTGGACCAATTTTCATAATTTTTAAAGATTTAATTTAATTATTAGAATTATTTGTTTGTTTTGAGTATTAATTAAATATAAAATAACATTTAAAAGAAAAATTAGGTTTTATATTTTTATTAAATTTCCTCGAGTTCATGGAACCCAAAGAAATAAATTTCATATTTTTTTTTATTTGTATTTTAATTATTAGAATTATTTTAGTGAAAAGTCAGGAAAAATTCATTTTTAAGCCTTTAAAATTAATATCTTGACTTAGAAAATTGGGAAAATTATTTTAATTGATCCCAAGTGATTAGGAAGCCAAATGTAATATTTAAATGTGTTTTTACAATTTTGTAAATTTAATGAATTTTTTTAATTATTTAAAGGCCCAAAAATAGCTAAAAAATGAAGAATTTATTTTAATTAAAATTTTATTTTTCTTAGGTTCCTCTAGTCACATGGAGCTCCAAAAAATAATTTTTGTAATTTTTTTGAATTGTATTTTAATTATTATAATTATTTTAATATCAAAAATGTCATTTCACTTAATTAATCTATTAGGGTGACTAAATTAACTCCAATTAACTTGAAATTTTTATATGGAGCTTCCCTAACATTAAATTATAGTGGAGAATGATTTTTATGACATTTACATTTATATTTACTCCAAATTAATTTTATTTTATTTTTAGAGTTAGTGACAATTAGGATTATTTTTGAATGATTTAAACCAAGTTTATATTTTTCTTAGGGACCTCTGACCACAATGAACCTATCAAAAAAAAGTTTTGTGTTTTTATGATGAGTATTTTAGTTATTATAATTTTTATACCAAAACAATGACCATTATCTTGAAAATTAGATATTTATGTCTAGATATCTCCCCTAACTTTGGAAAAATCATAGAAAGCATCCCCATAATAGATAGAATCAAAGCCCTAAAGATCAAGTCATGGTGAATTGTCTATCAAAATGGAGAATCAAAATAAGGAAAACACTATTTAATTAATTAAAAATAATAATGCATCAAATTAACATGAAAATATTCTACATTATTCTCCTCTCTTCACTGAGCAATAGCGTGTCTTTATTTTATTTTTTATGATTTTTCTACACAAAGTTATGGATTTTTTTGAAGTTTTGGGCATTTAAATAAATAAGTAATTATCCTAATTTTCTACTTATCCACGTCAGCCTCATACGCGTTGAAGAGATGCATGTCGTCGTAGGATTGAGCGATGATGTCCGCGTCAGCTCCCTTTTTTTGAACCCTAGCTCCGTTCGGTGCGATCATAACCGTTCAAGCGCTACACGAAAGATCATACAGTGCGTGGATATCATTCCCAACGAAGCCAACCCGCAAACTGTTCACTTTCAAACCCTAATATCTCACTCGATTCTCAACTAAATCAAGTGCAGTTTGTTCCTATAGACTCGTCTTGACTAAGAGAACATATCCATATGGTTAATCGACCCTTAAATCAACTCTATACACATGGAGAATCAAATGAAGCTCGGTTTAGGGTAACTTTCAATAACTTGGTCCAAGAGAGGAAGCCTCAATTAGATGCTTGTGGAAGCTTCATGAGGGTCCCAAGAGCCTAGGGATTGAGCCTTAAGTCGTGGTGAATCGTCTAGATATGAATTCGACCAAGGCTGAATTAGGGGTTTGATCAAAGTCCGCCTTAGGGTGCTCTGTTGATGGGGCTTTTGTGGGGGATCTTCTTCTCTTGACGTGGGGATGGTGTGGATGCAATTAACTTTAATTTGGTGGAGGTTAGAGAGGTGTTCTGTTTTAGTCTAGGGATTGAGCTCCAAAATTGAGGTCGAGCAGTAGATTTGAGTGGCTAAGGAGGGTATGATTAAGTTCAAGAGGTCTCAAGGAGGCTCTGGAAGCAATTTGGTGGAGTCTCCCCAAGGAATTTCAAGCTCTCCTTCTTTGGCCATGGAGGGGGGTTTAAATAAATTGGGAAGGATAGGCCACCGGAAGCAATTGTTGGGTGCTTTAAGTTGCTTATGTGGATGCCAATAATGTGCAAAAATCCAATTGGGATGAGTTAGCTTGGATGGGTTTAATTTTGAGTTTTGGCCTAGGTGGAGCTTTTGATTTTGGGTTTTCCAGCCACCAAGATGGTTGGCCGGCCAGGGAGGAGTCACCATCTGACTCAGGGAGGTCAGAGCTTGGTCTTGGTGAAATCATTTGGGGTTGGCCATGTGTAAAGATATGAGATTGAAATAGTATGGGAAAATGGATATTTTGGGTCAAATCATGGTTTGGGGCTCGGTTCACCCCTCAAGGCTGGTTTGGGTGTTAAAGGAAATCAGGAGGCTCAACTTAATCAGCATGGTGAAGTCCCTATCCAAGGAGATTTGGCTAAACATGGGTTAGAGTGATTTATTGAGGGGGTTTAAAAGAATCTTAAGGATATTTGAAAATGGCTTATCCTCTTGCCAAGAATAGCTTGATGATGTGGCATGGCTCTCATGGCTTATCTATGGCTTGAGAGTGGCTTCATGGCTTGTCCTTGGCTTGGTCAACTTTCATTAGGAGGGATTTTTGAAATTTTGAAATATTTTGGTGGGATTTGGCATGATGCTTCATTTGAAATGATTTGATTTTGGATTTAGGACTTTAGGAATGAATTTAATCAAATGGATGATGAAGGGAAATAATTGTCATGTGGGATTTGGACTTGGGCTTTTGGAATTAAGTATAGTGGGCTTTGGGCTTTTAAAAAGGAAATTGAATTTGGACTAATTGAATGTTGAGTTTGGTGTAGTAATATGTCATGAGGGATTTGACAAATTTTCAAGTGATTTTGAGTTGAATTGGTGGGCTAATTTGGTGGATTTAGGCATATAGTCAAAATTGGGCCTTTTTGATTTGAATGAAATATAGCTTGCAATTGGATCAAATTGGGCTTGAATTGTGTTTAAAATGGAAGTCTGAGATGCTGAATTTTGGTTTAGAATTGAAATTGGTTAAGATTAGGGTCAATTGGGCTAAGATTGGAGCTAATTTGGGGACATTTGAGACTTTAAGGGCAAATTGAGGCTTTTGGTCAAATTGAGTTAAATTGGTCAAATCTGGTCAAATTGATGATCAAAAATTGAAATTGGGAATATTTTGGATTATTTTGGAATTTTTGGGAATTTTTGGAATTTTTAGGTCATGAGGGGCATTTTGATAATTTTGTCAATTTTTTTGGATATTTTGGAAATTTAGTAATTTTGGTCAATTTAGGTATTGGTGAGTGGTTTGAAATGATTTTTGGACAAATTTGGGTATTTTGGATAATTTTGTGATTTTTGGCTAAAATTAGGGTTGTATGGGTATTTTGGTAATTTGGTGGTTTTGGGCCAAAATGGGCCAATGAGCCATGAAATCATTACAAACTGACCAAAGGAAAATATGTTGAGATTTTCATACCTATTTTATATTTTTTTTTATGATATTACACTTTAAAGAAAGATATTTTTGATGTTTTGTTGCAAGTATGATGAATTATGGTCATTTGAGCAAAAATATGTAAAAATTGAGCCAATTTGGAGCGAAAATGTCCAAAATGTGAAGAATTGAACTAGGGTGCCGACGGCGAGATTTTCTCGAGACTCCAGACAAATAATTTAGAAAGCCCACCGACGGCACCCTCGAGGCTATCGATGGCGAGATCGGCGGTAATTTCTAAAGGTGCATTGAATGTGGACGATTTTTGGAGGGATGCTTAGGAAACTCTTGGGAAAACTCTTCGAGGAGTTAGAAGGTTAGAACAGCGTCCAAGAGCCGCAGTAGTGTGTAGAGAGTTTACTTTAGGGTTAGATTGTGAGGAATTCTTCGAGAGATTGTAAGAGTGGAGGGAAAGTGAGAGATTTCTTCCTCCTTGCCGCTTCGAAGAAGAATTTTGTGTGTTGAAAAGAAAGGAAGAGATTCAGAGGAACTTCGAGGAGTTTGCTTGGGGAGGAATTAGATATAAGTGTTATTTACTTGTTGTAGTTTGTATGACTTTGTTTTTATATATGAATTCCAAGCTTTGTTGTGTCTTCCCCATGAGTTCTGAGTAGTTTTTTCTGTCTTTCTCCTTGTCTTGAGATTTGTGAAATGGTGATTTGAATTGGTTGAGCCTTGAAAATATTAAAGAAGTTGTGATGTTTTTTTCACTTCGATCTTAATTTACTTTCAATCTGGCAAATTGATTTGTTAAATATGTTGAGTTTTACAACTAAAGTGAAGATTACATCCAAGATTTAGGGAGGTCAAAGCCCTTGGAAGTTGGGTGCAAGTAAATATGGAAATAAAATTATCGGGCGTAGAATTGGGGATTTTAGAGTGACAGACTAAGATCCTCAATTCGGTCCTATCGTTTGGGTGCTGAAGTGTAGATGTTAGCCCTCAGGCGAGTGGAACGTGGAAGCTTCTAAGTGAGAGCCGGTATCCTCCCAGCCTAGCCGCAGATTCAGTAAACAAGCATAGGATTAGTCAATGTTCTTTATGCCTGGACCAAAGGGTAAAGAATAGGTATGCTTCTATTTGGCACAATACAACTTGAACTGATTCACTTTATCAATTCACTATAATTTCTTGACAAGGAGAAGGGTGTTTTCTTATATATTGAATTTCACATTAGAAACTTTATTAGTATAATTAGTTACTTAAGAGTTATTAAAATTACATATTTATTTCAATTACCTATTAGTGAAAAATAAGCAATTTGAATTATATTGTTGTGATTAAGTATTTATTTTCTAAAATCTTAGTTCGTAGCTTCTAATATTACTCCATGTGGGATCGATATCTAGGACACCATTAGAGCTCTATATTACTTGAGCGATACGAATACTTGCATTGATAAGTGTGACTTTACCATTATTGAATATTTTACATATACATCTTTATCAAATCTATAACCGTTATTAAGTTTTTGGTGTCGTTGCTGACAAATTAAATCTTCTAGCATCAGTATTAAATACTTGTATTTTTAAGCATATATAAAGTCGCTGTCACAAACCAAGAGGAGTCATGTGATGACTCATTTTGGATGCTTAATATTCTGGTCCTAACCCTCTTAGCCAAAGATTAGGGGTATATGCTCATCCATATGAGCTTTCCAAAATGAGTCAGGAGGCTAACCTAAGGGGTTCTAAGGTTCGTGGTAAGTGAAAAAGTGTAGTGTGTGCAAGTTAGCCCCACCAAAAACTAGATCAACCAGGGTTAGTCCTAAGGTCTGAGCATCCTATGGGGGACTCCCCTTGAGCTCCTTTATATTGAACCCACCTACTAAGTTCTAGAGGTTAGGACCAACATGTAGAACTTCAAGTTGAGCAAAGAAGGCTTTAAAATTTCTATTGGTGAGGGTTTCTTTTCTAGTTTTCTAGAAATAGTCAACAGGAAAATCTTATGGCTAGACTCTAGGCTACTAAAGAGGAAAAACTAGACCTCAACCAAAAATGAAGTCAACAAATAGACCCCCAATAGGTACACCGCGCGTATTAGCGTTGACCGAAGAGATAAACAAAACCAACACATATTTCTAAGTCAACAGACCTAGAATGAAGAATAGACTTGAATGAGAATTGTTTCCACTGGGAGTAAAAAAGGCTCTCGTTGGGGAAAAGAAAAGGAAGTTTCGGGGACAATCGTTGGGGAATAGAAAAGGAAGTCCCGGTGAGGATTGAATGTGTCAAAAGAGTTTTGGGTCTCAATTTAAAATTGTAGTTTGGTGAAATTATGCACGAGAAAACCAGATTAAGCAAAAAACACAAGCGCAGAGAAGGGAATAGAATGTATGTGCTTACCTTGAAGAGTATATTTGTGTGGGAATAGGACATTTGTGCCCACCCTAAGGATTATATATGGGAATAGGACGTTTATGTCTATCTCAAAGAGTATATACGGGAATAGAACGTCTATGCCTATCCTGAAGAAAAGCACATATGGGAATAGGGCGACTGGGCCTACCCCAAAGAGAATATACGGGAATAGAACGTCTATGCCTATCCCAAAAAGAAAGCACATATGGGAATAGGACGTCTGGGCCTACACCTAAAACTGTACATGGGAATAGGACGTCTGTTCCTACCCCAAAAAGTGTACATGGGAATAGGATGTCTGGGCCTTCCCTGAAGAGTATATACAGGAATAGAACGTCTATGCCTATTCCAAAGAAAGCACATATGGGAATATGACGCCTGGGCCTACACCAAAAAGTGTACATGGGAATAGGACTTCTGGGCCTACCCCGAAAAGTGTACATGGGAATAGGACGTCTGAGACTACACCAAAGAAAGCACGTATGGGAATAGGACGTCCGAGCCTACACCGAAAAGTGTACATGGGAATAGGACGTCTGGGCCTACCCCAAAAAGTGTACATGGGAATAGGACGTCTGGGTCTACCCCGAAAAGTATATATGGGAATAGAACGTCTATGCCTATCTCGAAAAAAGCACATATGGGAAGAGGATGTCTAGGCCTACACCGAAAAGTGTACATGAGAATATGACATCTGGGCCTACCCTGAAAAGTGTACATGAGAATAGGACATCTGGGCCTACCCCGAAGAGTATATATGGGAATAAAATGTCTATGTCTATCCCAAAAAAAAAGTACATATGGGAATGGAATGTTTGTGTCCATCCCAATGAAAATATATGGGAATAGAACGTTTATGTTTATCTCAAAGAGTACATATGGGAATGGAATGTCTGTGTCCATCCCAAAAAGTGTATATGGGAATAGAATGTCTATGTCTATCTCAAAAAGTACATATGAGAATGGAACGTTTGTGTCCACCCCCAAAAAGTGACGTCAACATAGTGTATAGAGCCAATTTCATTAAATTTCAGAGAGATTATTTAAATATTTCATTTTGCCAATTTCATTATTTAGGGCTCACATTCGTGTGAAAAAATCACGCAAATTGTCTGGAAGGTATGAGAATTTGGGTCGTGACGAATGACAACCTCTGAATCCTAAGACAAGTTAGGGCTTATATTGCACAACATGATTGTAAAAAAGCCTAAAGATGAGTTGAGGATTTATGTTGCATAAGCAAACAACCTCAAAGCCCTATCGGTTTGTCATTTAATTCTAAGGAAGAAATTGTTTAACTGGTGAAGACATGTTTTGCTATTGGGCATGGTCGTTCTCCCCACAATGCTAGCTCCAAGCACCTTGTCATGACGAGTTTAAGTTTTCTAGGGTGTCAGATTATGATGTCAAATCAAATATCCCTATGATTATGGTTCTTTAAATATTATGGGGCATATTAAAGTTGATTAGAGAGACACCGGTTAGGATCCTACGATTCCCTCGTTTCGGCATCACTATTTTCTATCGGATTCACTTAGTCCAAATGAATTTACTAAACTCAGCTTAATGAGCTCCATACTTTCATATGTGTGTGTGTGT
>NEWO01000102.1:528343-554607 GCA_003013225.1 Phalaenopsis aphrodite
TATATATATATATATATATATATATATATATATATATATATATATATATATATATATATATATATATATATATATATGTAATTTTGCAGGAATTAAAGCATGCTTATAAGGAAAGTAGGAATTAAAGCATGCTTATAAGGAAAGTAGAAAACACAAGTTTGAGTTGTGTCAATCTGATCCTATGTCATATTTTGGTATATTTAAATTTTAAGGATGATTATATTAAGCAAATTATAATAAGCTCACATGTCCTTCAAGATTTCTAAAGGATCATGAAGAAGTCTTGGGTAATACCTTAGACATTTCATAGTCTTTGGAATTAGCGTGAGTTCATTTTTTGTTTTATCATATTTACTATATAGTTCATTTAATTAATACACTTATGCTCAGTGAATCATGTTGTTTTAATTATCTCTTAGGTGGGGTAACTATCACTTAATATCTCATTTGCAAATTATATAGGCAAAGGCCCTCAGGGGCAATTTCACTTAATTAAGAGATTTAATTAATTTGATTATTTAAAGCATGAGCTTGTAGTGTTTTAAAAGATTTTAAATTAATTATAAATTATTTTTCTAAACCTTATTAGACAAAATTTTGATTAAGCCTAGTTCACTACTAAACCCTTAAGATTTAATGGGTAGATTTGTAATTTTAAGATAAAGGTTTTGAATATTTATGCTCTCAATCATGAATCATAAATTATATTAAAGCCATCAAATAGGGTTCAAAATCAGTGAATTATGATTCCAAATCAAATCCCTCACTTTAATATCTCCCTATTTAAATAGTCTTCCATATTTCATTAATTTTAAAAAAAAATTACAAATTTGTCCTTTGTAAAATCAAAGTGAGATTTGTTACTACCATTTATCCTTTTTTTTATGTTTCAATTATCAGACATGTTATTTTAAGATCACTTATTACCCAGTTACCCTCTTGATTAGACCTAAATATTAATTAAGCTCTAAATTCCAAAATTACACTTTTGCCCCTAAGGCCTTAATACCCCATAAATCATTAAATTAGACTCAAATAACTTGAAAACTTTATGTTACCTTGCTCATGGGTTAATTAAAACATCAGAGGAAAAATTGTGAATTTTCTGAATTTATTTAATTTTTATAATTATTTTTAATATAAAAATAGGGATTTTCAATGAAAATTTAATAACTCAACCAAAACAAAACCTTTTTCTTAATAAAATTATTAGAGGTTCACCTAGGATTGATGACCACTGGGACCAATTTTCATTATTTTAAGAGATTTAATTTAATTATTATAATTATTTGTTTGTTTTGAGTATTAATTAAATATAAAATAATATTTAAACTGAAAATTAGGTTTTATATTTTTATTAAATCTCTCTGAGTCTAGGGAACCCAAAGAAATAAATTTCATATTTTTGTGAATTATATTTTATTTATTAGATTTTTTTATTGAAAAGTTAGGAAAAATCCATTTTTAAGCCTTTAAAATTAATATCTTGACTTAGAAAATTGGGAAAATTATTTTAATTGGTCTCAAGTGATTAAGAAGCCAGATGTGATAGTTTAGTGTGTTTTTGTAATTGTTTTATTTTTATGAATTTGTTTAATTATTTAAAGGCCCAAAATAGCTCAAAAATAAAAATTTTATTTTAATTTAAAATTTATTTTTTTTAGTTTCCTCTGGTTACAAGGAGCTCTAAAAACTAATTTTTGTAATTTTTTTTTAATTGTATTTTAATTATTATAATTATTTTAATATCAAAAATGTCATTTCACTAAATTAATCCATTTCGGTGACTAAATTAACTCTAATTGACTTGAAATTTTTATATGGAGCTCCGCTGACATTAAATTACAGTGGAGAATAATTTTTATATCATTTATATTTATATTTACTCCAAAATAATTTTATTTCATTTTTTAGAGTTAGTGACAATTAGGGGTGTAAACGAGCCGAACACGAGCGAGCCATGCTCAGCTCGTGTTCGGCTCGTTTATATTTCGAGCTCAAAAAATATGTTCGTGTTCGGCTCGTTTGCTTAACGAGCCGAACACGAGCTGTTCACGAACAAAGAGTCATTTTAACAACCCTAATAATGTAATCATAAGATAATAAGAGTTTGAGCAAGATTTAAAAGTTCTTATTTATATTAAAACATCATTTGAATCTAATTTAATATATTTTTTTTCAAATTTTTTAATTAATATTTTAATTGATTATAAGTCTTTGTAGTCTTGTAGTCAATTAGATTTTTTTAAAATACTACTTTATATATATATATATATATATATATATATATATATATATATATATATATATATATATATATATATATATAAACTTTGATGAGTAGTATTTCGAGCCAAAACGAGCCGAACACATCTTAGTTCATGTTCGGCTCGTTAACTTATCGAACGAAATTAAAGAGCCGAACACGAGCTTCTTAACGAGCCGAACATGAGCTGTTCGCGAACAACGAGCTGTTTTGACAGCCCTAGTGACAATTAGGATTATTTTGAATTATTTAAACCAAGTTTATATTTTTCTTAAGGGCCTCTGACCACAGTGAACCTACCAAAAAAAGTTTTCTATTTTTTTATGAGTATTTTAATTATTATAATTTTTATACCTAAACAGAGACCATTATCTTGAAAATTAGATATCTATGCCTAGAGATCTTCCCTAACCTTGGAAAAATCATAGAAAGTATCATCATAATAGATAGAATCAAAGCACCAAAGATCAAGTCATGGTGAAATATCTATGAAAATGGAGAATCAAAATAAGGAAAACACTATTTAATTAATTAAAAATAATACATGCATCAAATAAACTTGAAAATGTTTCCACATTATTCTCCTCCCTTCACTGAGCAACATATATTTTTCTTTTATTCCTATGATTTTTTTACACAAAGTTATGGATTTTTGAAGTTTTGGGCATTTAAATAAAAAAGAAAATATCTTAATTTTCTACTTATCTGTGTCAGCCTCTTACGCGTCGAAGAGACACGTGTCACTGTCGTCTACGTCAGCTCTGACTTTTCAAACCGTAGGTCTGCTCGGCGCGATCAGTACCGTCCAAGCAATACACGGAAGATCGGATGGCGCGCGGTCATTGTCCCCAACAAAGCCAACCCGCAAACCGTCCACTTTCAAACCTTAATATCTCGCTTGATTCTCAACCAAATCAAGTGCAGCTTATTCCTATAGACTCGGCATTACTAGGAGAACATATTCATACTGTTAATCGACCCTTAAATCAACTCTATAAACATGGAGAATCAAATGAAGCTCGGTATAGGGTTAACTTTCAATACCTTGGTCCAAGAGGGGAAGCCTCAATTTGATGCTTGTGGAAGCTTTGTGGTGGTCCCAAGAGCCTAAGGATTGAGCCTCAAGTTGTGGTGGATCGCCTAGAATGAACTCGACCAAAGTCGAACTAGGGGTTCAATCAAAGTCCACCTTAGGGTGCTCTGGTGATGGGGCTTTTGCGGGGGATCTTCTTCTCTTATTGTGGAGACGGTGTGGGTGCAATTAATTTGAATTTGGTGGAGTTTTGAGAGGTGTCCTGTTTCAGCCTAGGGATTAGGCTCCAAAATTGAACTCGAGCAGAGGATTTGAGTGGCTAAGGAGGGTTGGGTTAAGTTTAAGAGGTCTCAAGGAGGCTCTGGATGTAATTTGGCAGTCTCCCCATGGAATTTCAAGCTCTCCCTCTTTGGTCATGGAGGAGGGGTTTAAATAGAAGGGGAAGTAAAGGCCACCAAGGGCAATTATGGGTGCTTTAAGTTGCTTATGTGGATGCCAACAATGTGCAAATATCCAATTGGGATGAGCCAGCTTGGATGGATTTAATTTTGTGTTTTAGCCTAGTGAAGTTTTGGATTTTGGGTTTTTTGGCCACCAAGGTGGCTGACCGGCCAGGGAGGGCTCACCATCTGACTCAGGGAGGTCAAGACTTGGTCTTGGTGAAGTCAATTGGGGTTGGCCATGTGTAAAGATATGGGATTGAAATAGTATGGGAAAAGAGATATTTTGGGTCAATTTGGGTGAAATCATGGTTTGGGGCTGGGTTCACCCCTCAAGGCTGGTTTGGGTGCTGAGGGAAATCAGGAGGCTCAACTTAATCAGCATAGTGAAGTCCCTATCCAAGGAGATTTGACTAAACATGGGTTAGAGTGATTCATGGGAGGGGGTTTAAAAGAATCTTAAGGATATTTGAAAGTGGTTTAGCCTCTTACCAATAATAGCTTGATGATTTAACATGGCTCTCATGACTTATCTATGGCTTGAGAGTGGCTCCATTGCTTGTCCTTGGCTTGATCACCTTTCATGAAGAGGGATTTTTGAAATTATGAAATATTTTGGTGGGATTTGGCATGATGCTTGATTTAGAATTATTTGATTTTGGATTCAGAACTTTAAGAATGATTTTAATCAAATGGATGATGAAGGGAAATAATTGATGTGGGCTTTGGACTTGGGCTTTTGGAATTAAGTATAGTGGGCTTTGGGCTTTTAAAAAGGAAATTGAATTTGGGCTAATATTTGGGCTAATTGAATGTTGAGTTTGGTGTAGTAAAATGTCATGAGGGATTTGGCAAAATTTCAAGTGATTTTGAGTTGAATTGGTGAGCTAATTTGGTGGATTTAGGCATATAGTCAAAGTTGACCCTTTTTTATTTGAATGAAATTGAGCTTGCAATTGGATCAAATTGGGCTTAAATTTTGTTTAAGATAGAATTGTAGATGCTGGATTTTGGTTTATAATTAAAATTAGGCAAGATTGGGGTCAATTGGACTAAGATTGGGGCTAATTTGGGGACATTTGGGCATTTGAGGGCAAATTAAGGCTTTTGGTCAAATTGGGTTAAATTGATCAAATATGGTCAAATTAATGATTGAAAATTTAAATGGGGAATATTTGGGATTATTTTGGAATTTTTGGAATTTTTAGGTCATGAGGGACATTTTGGTAATTTTGGTAATTTATGGGGATATTTGGAAATTTTGTAATTTTGGTGAATTTTGGTCAACATAGCTAGTGGTGAGTGGTTTGAAATTATTTTTGGATAAATTTGGGTATTTTGGGTAATTTTATGATTTTTGGAAAAAATTAAGGTTGTAGGGGTATTTTGATAATTTGGTGGTTTTGGGCCAAAATGGGCCAATGAGCCATGAAGCCATGCCAAACCAAGAGGAGCCATGTGAGGACTCATTTTGGATGCTAAATATGCTGGTCCTAACCCTCTTAGCCAATGACTAGGGGTATAAGCTCATCCATATGAACTTTTCAAAAGGAGTCAGGAGGCCAACCGAAGGGGTCCTAAGGTTCGGGGTAAGTGAAAAAATGTAGTGTGTGCAAGTTAACCCCACCAAAAATCAGATCACCCAGGGTTAGTCCTAAGGTCTGACCATCCTATGGGGGACTTCCCTCGAGCTTCTTTATATTGACCCCACCTACTACGTGCTAAAGGTTAGGACCAACATGCAGAACTTCAAGTTGAGCAAAGAAGGGTTTAGAATTTCTATTGGTGAGGGTTCATTTTCTAGTTTTCTAGGAATAGTAAACAGGAGAACCCTATGGCTAGATCCTAGGCTACTAAAGAGGAAAAACTAGACCTCAACCAAAAATGAGGTTCAGCAATTTCACACTAATGTAAGCCCTAAGAAATAAAATTGACAAGATGAAACATTTAAATATTTCTCCTCTAAACTGAAGCCAAACCATAAGATAGCTTGGGAAGTCACTGAGGTTCTTCTCCGGATCTGTCACATCCCTTAGCTCTTCATTCCTTGGATTCTACAATAAATGGTCCAAATTTATGTCATTCCTCTTTCACACATCTTTATCTGATCTCGTTGAAAAGTTATCCTTTTCAATTTCTTGAAGATAATATTCCCTGATTTTTATCGAGAGTTTTCTTAGGTGACTTCGGTTATCTAAGATGTAACTAACTATAGGTGCTTGCCCTTATAGGAAACTTTTTCGAACCAAATTTAATATAAACCCTATTTAATTATTCCTATTAAATATGGGAACTTGTCGGTAAATAAAATGGTTTCGCTAACCAAACGGACGTCATATATTTCTTAGTTTATTTGATCGAGTCTCACCCTCAAGTCTTTTGTTTGTCTTTCAGGATAGATTCGGGGTTTTAAATATAGTGCTCTTTCATTTAAACTGTGAAAGATATGAGATCAATTTGATTTCATATTTTTCTAAACATATATATATATATATATATATATATATATATATATATATATATATATATATATATATATATTAAATGTCATTCTGAAGCGGGCGACGGGATTTTGATTCCCGGCGGCTGAGAGCTTCCAACGGGTAACTCCACACCCCTAAAATAGATGTCGACAGGTCCCCAAAACCCTAAAAACTAAATTAACTCCCAGAATACCCCTTTTGGGCTTCAGTTATGATGACACCCTCAATTGATCAGATCGACAATGACAAACCCTAATATGGTCAAACCTTGACCTATGGTCATTACACTGACTATAAGGTCAATATTGACACCCAATTGACCCAATGGGTCAACCCTGACCAAACTGGTCAACTTAGGCTAGTGAGTCAATTCAAAACCTAAATTGGTCAAATTAGACCACTTGATCAATCCAAAACACCATCTTGGTCAAACTAGACCATTTAGTCAACCATAGACCCTATTAACCAAATATCAAATCTAAGTGAGAACCCATGGGGATAATATATTGGAAGCTACATCCCTAATTATTCCTGGCCAGGAGACTTATCCACAGACTAGATACAACCTCCATCTCCTTCCACAAGTGAAAATAAGCTCCATAGCCACTTATGAATGGCTATAAAAAGGGACAAATTGTGAGCTACCAGGGGAAAAGACCAACTTATGGCCCCTAATTCCTGAAACACTTAAGAGAGAAATTGTTGCCCTTGATCTAAGGAGTTGAACCCCCATGGTTCCAACCTCTGACCTCCACTGACTTGCTCCAATTTCACTCCCCAAATCCAGGACATATTTCAGCTTTGACATTAAACCACTCAAAACCGTAAATTATCTATCCCAAATACTTGCTTAAGCTCTAAGGAGAGGGTCCCAATTGAAATTGGCCATTCACAAAAGCTATCCTACTGATCAGTGAAGCCATGACCCCTTTTCACTAAATACATACATAGGACCAATTTCAATCCAAATTAAGATAGGGACATGCTAGCTGGACTCAAGGCAAAGCTTTGGAACCAATCTGATCGAAGCTCCATCCACTGTGGTCAAGGTATGGTAGCTAACCCTAAAAATGGCTAAAATTTCAGGCATTGTGAAGAGAATTTCAATTCATAGCTAATCATATGTATAGATGTCTTCGTTAAGAAGAGATGATCCTCTAGAAACAAAAATCAATGAATTTGGTGGAGGATCGAATGAGATTTCAAGATAAATCATTTTCTATGTTTTTAAATGTTAAAAATTTGTGATGATTTGAACTCTGATCTTCATTCACTTTTTGATTTGGCCAATTGAAATGTTAAAATGCATTGAGAAACATATGTTTCAAAAGGGCTATGATTTCAACAACATGGAGAGAATCACATTTGATTTCATGGGAGAGTATGTCATCCATGGAATTAGATGCAAATAAATAGGAAAATATGCTTTGTTGGATGCAAAATTGGAGATTTTAAGGTGACATTTTAAAATCTCCAATTTGGTCTAGTTGATTGGAAACTGATGCGAGATTATTAGCCCTCAGGTGAGGAAGTTGTGGAACTGCTCTCGGTTCATCTCCCTTTGGGACGATGAACCGATGTCGTCCATTTTCGTGTATTGGAAATGGACGACAGTGATTGAGTTAGACCGTGGGATCGTTCATATGAAACATATGAAACCACAGGCCACGTGGTCCTCCAGGAGTAAAGCTCATCCAATGAAATTGCGTCGTGTCGCATATGCATTCGACGCGTCCGAGGTTTGAGTCAACCGCTACGTGTGTAAATAGAAAATTAGGGATTTCCTATTTATTTAAATTCAAAAACCTTTTGAAATTCATATCCTGACCTAGAAAAATTAGAAAATTATAATTAAAATACCCTGGATTCAAAAAATGAGGAGAATATTATGAAATTAAAATCAAAATTTAATTCATTATATTTAATTTTTAATTAATTAATTACTTCCTCGAGCAATTTAATTATTAAAATTTTTTTATAATTCAAAAAATTTTGAGAATTTTAGGGATTGACCATGAAGCCTTTTGGAACATCCCCTAATTTTTCCAAGGCTAGGAAAATTCCTTAGGACCCAATTGTCTAATTTCTACCAAATTTTTTAATTATCATTAAAAATAATTATAAAATTTAAGAAATTGGAAAATAAATTTGAAAATGGTTAGAAAATTTAAGAGTGACACTTTTAAACTCTAAAATGACATTTTTTTAACCATTGAAAATTTAAAATGACATTTTTATCTCTAGGTTCAAAATTGTAAACTTCAAAATTACATTTTAAACCCTAAATCTCCTTTGGATTGGACATTAACCGTTAGTGACATATGGGGCTGAGCAGACCATAATCCTTAGAACTAACTCCCAGCTTGGATCATAGGTGAGTTTAAACCCTAACCTATCTAGGGTCCACTTATCTCCTCAAACTATTGAGTCTAACTCCATAGACTAAAAGTTAAAATACATGACACATAAGTCTAATCAACTTAGACTTACTCTGAATCCCAGATCAATAAGACAAAGACACTTAGGTTCAGTGTAGATGATCCATATATCATAAACTTTAATTTGGTCTAAACCTTAGTTAGACCTTAATCACATTAGATTTAACTCAAAAAACCCTAATTAGGTCTAAACATAGTTATACCTAATTAAACCTTGTTAGGCCTAAATCACATTAGGTTTAACAATATAAACCCAAATTAGGTCTAAACCTTAATTAGACCTAATTAAATTATGTTAGACCTTAATCACATTAGGTTTAACATCATCAACACTAACTAGGTCTAAACTTCAATTAAACCTAATTAAAATCTGTAAGACCTTAATCACATTAGGTTTAACATCATAAATCCTAATTAGGTCTAAACTCCAATTAGACCTAATTAACCTCCTTTAAGCCTTAATGACATTAGGCTTAACATAGTTAAACCCTAATTTGATTAAAATCTCAATTAGACGTTATTAATCACTTTAGACCTTAACAACATTAAGTGTAAGACACATTGTCGGCAACTTGAACATCTGTGTTTAGATTTACGAAGTTTTCTGGACGACGTAATCTGTGGTTGCTGACAAGAATTTTCGATCCTGGTGTGAACACCTTTTCAAATAAATAAATCTTAATATCTTTATGGCCCCCAGACGATGAAGTCATAGACATGTTGACCGGATCATTTAAAAATTATTCAACCAATTAAATAACCAACTAAAATTGACAAATCTGAAGACACGATTTTATGTTAATCGTGTTTTGTTTTGCAGGTTTATTGAAGATATAAAAATAAAATTTAACTTTAGATTTCCTTTACTAGTTATAGGGTGTGCTAATTCTGTTTTGCAGGACTACATTTGGAAGCGGACTTCCAAGACAACAGAACCAAAACAAAATCCTAAACAACCAAATAACAACAACAAAACATAACTACATGACATGAAGAAAACAAATAAAACAAAATAAAACAACATGACATGACGAAAACAAACAAAGAAAATGACATGACATGACAAAAATAGATAAATCAAAACAAAACGACATGACATGACATGAACAAATAAAATAAAATAAAACATTTATGGTAGAATTTGATTCTTAGAAATCTATTGCCCTGGGAATAAAACATTTTATGTTACTTTCCTTGACTTTGACATTTCTTAGGAGAACGAGTGTTAATAAGAATCAGAAGTTTTCTTAGACGGTTTTAAATGTCTAAGATGTAATTAACTTTAGGAGCTTGCTCCTATAGAAGAATTAAGACTCAAAATAAGTGATACACCTAAAATCTTTGGTTATTTACTTTTCATGTGGTTTTCCTTATATGAAAAATCATTTCTCTATAATATTCACCACAAAGAGAAATCCTTTTGACATTTGTTTTTCTCATGTTTTTTATTTTTAGCCCTTTCCTTCTTTCTCATGGTTTCTTATAATATCGGAATCCCTGACATGATTCAAGAGAATAAGTTAACTGGACATTAGGCCAATAAAATATAGATAAATAGAGTGGTTACTCTTTTCAATCAAAAGATGCACATCTAACACGACATGAATTGGCAGCGGACCGAGCCCCAACCATCCACCATCCTTCCAGGCACCATCACAGATTCAACACACATAGTAATAATAAGAATAGGATAACCCATCTCTTCAAAAATTCCTCCCCTCCAAAAAATATGCATGTTCTTGTAAATTAAAGAGCCAATATCAATTTATTTTTTCATCTGAATTAAGTAGTTCAATGTGGCTCTTGCTCGAGTTACCTCACTGAAGTGATTAGTGGGAAGCAACATACCAGAAATAAAATAATGTCAAGCACGAGAATGAACATTTAACTTTAAGAAAGAAAAATTTACCCGTTGTCCATTCTTAATTTTTCATACTCCATTACCATCAGTCAAAAATTGCATAATCTCATCCAACTCCTCTTCAGTAGGTTGAAACTTAGAATAGAAACAAGTAGGAACACTATGCAGTTTGTAAATGTGATTGATCTGAGCAAAACTTATATCCACATGCTACTCTCTCACATAAACTAAATCATCATATTTGTCAGGTAAATTCACGTAAAAATCTCTAACCACAAAAATCACAGCGACGACAGTGAAATAACAAAACCTTTCCCATCGTTGTGTTGCAATCCTGTATTCAGTTGTACCTCCAAGATGAATGAAACTTCATTCTGCAATCAATTTCTTAGTTTGCATATCGTTCTACTGGTCCTGAGCTTTCATGCTCGCGAATTTATCACCATAAAAAACTCCCATTCCTTTTCCTCTTTTCATCATAAAAGCCATGAAAAAATTTTGAAATTCCAAATAAAATTCCAATAAATGTCAAATATATGATTTTTAGGCTCTAACAAACACATTCTAAATTAAATAATCATTCACCCATGGATTTCTCATAATTTCCACCAAGTTATGAATATTTCGGCCATACTCACAATGTGGAAAAAATCCATGGTGAAATAAAAAATTTTCAAAGTAAAGATGAAGATCTTACCCTAAGATGATAAAATCTAGAGTTTGAAGTCCTTCCTCCAAGTAAATTAAGCACAAATCCAAGCCCTAGGGGAGCAAAAATGCAAAATATAAAGGAAGAAGATGAACCAAGGTAAAAAATGGTGTCAACTGGTGCTCAACCCTAAATTCTGATCTCGGGTTGGCTTAGCACTACAGCTTCAAGGATGATGCTATAGCACCATTCTTAGGCACCCAAAATTTTAAATTTTTTATATCATGACAGAGAGTAGAAAATCTAAGATTTTACAAGTTTTATTTTCAAGTTTTAATGGACATTTTTGGGTTCCAAGGAGTTGCCTTCAATCTTAGGAAGATTAAAGGTAAGATTTTTCAGACAAACTTGGGAGAATTGAAGTAGGAATTGATTTATCAGTAAAAGTTTGTCTTACCAAGTTTGTCTGTAAAATTTTGTCTGTGAGTCGCTCAAAACTCAATGCAGGATATCGGTTGAAATAAGTTTGAGCATCCTTATGTACCATCTTCTTATCTTCAAATCTCTCATTGCCATTGTCATTGTTCTCCATGATTCTTGAAGTAGGAATTGATTTATCTACTCTCAAATCTCACTAAATTGCAAAGACAATTCAAAGGAACATTTCTCTTCCCATCCTAGGCCGGTTTATAGAGAAAAATAAAGAAGAAAACCTAATTTTGGTGGTTCCAAGGAGTTACTCGAACTAAGACGCTATAGCGCCAAATCTGGTGCTATACCTCTAGCCTAGCTTTCTCAAATTCCAAATTTCTTTCTTCCAATCTTCAATTCCATTAATATAATGATGTTTTGTCCCAACATAATCATGTAAGACTCCGACTTACATCAAAAACTTCAACACAATGATAATCAACAATCAAGTCAATCACACTGATAACTATGAGTTGCCTCCCACAAAGCTTTTGGTTTACCACCGTCAGCCCAACATATTCAATTTAATTAAGTTGACTTTTCATTTAGATCTCCTCAAATGTAGGACTATCTCCACTTATATCAGCCTTTAATCTGTGTCCATTTACCTTAATTTTCTTTTCAGTTTTAAGATCTTCAATATCAACAGCTCCATTTAGATAAACTCTCACAAAAATAAATGGTCCTAACCACATGGACTTAAGTTTTTACAGAAATAATTTCAATCTTGAATTGTATAATAAAAATTTTGTTCAGGTTTGAAATGCATTTTCAGAATTCCTTAATCATGCCTTCACTTTCTCTTTATAAATTATTGCATTCTCATAAGATTCATTCCTCATCTCGTCTAGCTCATTTAATTGCAAAAATCATTTGTCTCCAGTATCTTTCAAATTATAATTAAACTCTTTTATTGTTTAATAAGCTTTATGTTCTAATTCAACAGATAAATGACAAGCTTTTTCAAATATGATCTTATATGGTGACATTCCTATAGATGTTTTGTAAGCAGTCCTATAAGCCCATAATGCAGAATCAAGTCTAGCAGACCAATATCTTTTATTAGGATTTACAGTATTTTCCAATATCCTTTTAATTTCTTGATTGGATACTTTTGTCAAACCACTAGCCTGAGGATGATAAGCTATGACAATTCGATGTTTGATTCCATATTTTTGAGTTACTGTTTCATTATTCTATCCTTAAAATGACTTCACCCATTTGTAATGATTACTCTCGGCATTCCAAATCTTGTAAAAATATTTTTCCTTAAGAATTTTGCGACACTTTTAGCATCACACTGAGGTAAAGAAATTGCTTCAATCCATTTTAAAACATAATCCACAGCTATTAAAATATAATTTTTTTTCAGAAGATGGTATAAATGATCCCATAAAATCTAAACCCCAAACATAAAAAATTTCAACTTCAAGAATAAAATTCAGGGGCATTTCATTTCTTCTAGAAATGTTGCCTACTCTTTGACATCTATCACATGTTTTTATATAATAATTAACATCCCAAAATGGTGTAGGCCAATAAAATCTAGATTGCAAAATTTTAAATGCAGCTTTGTTAACGCCAAAATGTCCTTAGAAATCAGATTTATGACATTTTTTGTATAATATATTGGGTTTCTTCAATTATTACACATCTCTGAATAATTAAGTCCTTATATTGTTTATATAAATAAGGTTCATCCCAAAAATAATATGTAGAGTCATGAATGAACTTTTTAGTTTGCTGGCTATCAAGTCCATAAGGTAAAATGTTACTAACTAAATAGTTTACCATATAAACATATCACAAAACTTGTCATTCATTAATTCCATATAATTGTTCATCAGGAAAACTTTCATTAATTTCATCATTAAAATTATCATTTTCTTTTTCAAGCCTTGATAAATGATCAATAATTTGATTATCAGTATCCTTCTTATCCACAACTTGAAAGTCAAACTCTTGCATTAGAAAGACCCATCTAATTAATTGTGGCATTGCATCCTTCTTCATCATTAAATACTTTATAAAAGAAATATCAGTATGTGCAATACATTTGGTTCTAATAAGATAAGATCTGAATTTATCAAAAGCATATACTATAACTAATAATTCATTTTTAGTAATAACATAATTAATTTGAGTTTCATTAAGGGTTTTACTAGCATATTATATTACTTTAAAAATTTTATTATATTTCTGGCCTAACACAACCTCAATAACATAATCACTAGCATCACACATTAATTCAAAAAGTTTTGTCCAATCAGTTGAAAAAATAATTGGTGTGGTGATTAATTTTTCTTTCAATAAATTAAAAGCATTAAGAAATTCATCATTAAAATCAAAATTAAGATCTTTTTCTAATAATTGACAAAAAGGCTTGGAAGTTTTAGAAAAATCTTTAATATAACACCTATAAAAACCAGCATATCCCAGAAAACTTCTTATTTCACTAACATTAGCAGGGGCGTTAATTCAACAATTACTTGATTTTTTCTTGGATCTACTTTCATGTCTTTCTCAGAAATCTTAGTCCCAAAACAATTTCTTCTGCAACCATTGATATTTTTTCCCAATTAAGAACAAAGTTTATTTCTTTACAGCACTTTAGAAACCTCGTTAAATGATCTAAACATGAATTGAAAGAAGTTCAAAAAACTGAGAAATCATCTGTAAAAACTTCAATTCCTTTCTAAATTTAATCACAGAAAATTGACATCATACATCTTTAAAATATTGCAGGAATATTACATAATTCAAATGTCATTCTTCTGAAAGCAAATGTTCCATAAAGACTAGTAAATGTAGTCTTCTCTAGATCCCAGGAGCAATAGGTATTTGATTGTATCCAGAATATCCATCCAAAAAGAAAAAATAATGGTTCCCAGCTAGTCTATCCAACATTTGATCTAGAAAAGGTAGAGGAAAATGATATTTCCTGGTGACAGCATTTAATTTTCTATAATCGATATAGATTTACCATCCAGTGACTTGTCTTGTAGGATTTAATTCGTTCCTCTCATTTGCAACAACAATCACTCATTTCTTAGGAACACAATGAATATGACTGACCCAGGAACTATCTGAAATTGAATAAATAATTCCAACATCTAACCACTTCAATATTTCTTTCTTAATAACCTCTTTCATTTTAGAATTTAATCTTCTTTAAGGATCAATTCTAGGCTTATAATTATCTTCCATTAAATTTTTGTGCATATAGATTGAAGGATTGATTCCCTTAATATCTGCTAATGTCCATCCAAAGGCTTTCTTATGATTTTTTAATGTCTCTGATAACTTTCATTTTTGTTCATCAATCAAATCTGAGAATATAATAACATGTATTGTAGATGAGTTCCCAAAAATGCATACTTTAAATGAGTTGGTAGAACTTTCATCTCAAGTGAAGGAGATTTTTATATAGAAGGTATCAGAGGCTTACTATTATCAGTAAAATCCAGAATTTCAAATTCTGTATGAACATAATTTAGATCCTCTGTGACTCTCTCTTTTGAGTCACTTTCAAAATCTTTTTCAATTTCTAATTCTTTTTATATCAAAGTTACGTCATCTTTCTGATCCAATATGACTTCACATCTTTCTTGAAAATGATTTACAATCATATAGTCAATTATATCTATTATGTAACATTTACCATCTTTTCTTTTATCAGGATATTTCATAGATTTAAGCACATTAAAAGTTACTTCTTGATCATTAACTCTCATGGTTAATTCTCATTTTTGCACATCTATCATTACACATCCAATAGTTAGGAATGTTTTTATGAAAATAATAGAAATTTCTTTATCTTCTTTCATATCCAATATAATGAAATCAAAAGGGAAGATAAATTTATCCACTTTAACCAACACATCTTCTAAAACCCCTTTTATGATAAGTGATAAATCGATCAGCAAACTGTAGGGTTACAATAGTGGGAGAATATCTCCTAAACCTAATCTTCTAAATATAAATAATGACATGAGATTAGTGTTTGCTTCCAAATCACATAAAACCTTTCCACAAAATTGTTCTCCAATTGCACAAGGTATGGTGAAAAAGTCAAGATTTTTGAGCTTTTGAGGAGGCTTTTTCTGAATTACAGCTCTGCACTCTTCACTAAGTGCACAGTTTTATAATCTTTAAACTTCTTTTTTTATGTAAAATTTATTTCATAAACTTTGCATAACTTGACATTTGTTCCAGAGCTTCTACAAAAGGAGTATTAATTTTGATTTTTTTTGAAAATATCTTAAAAAATCTTGAAAATTGTTAATCAAGTTTCTGATGTCGAAGTCTTTGAGGAAAATAAGGTGGTGGTCTTTCTTTATTTTTCTTAGTTAGAGAAACATGTTTTTCCACTTCCTTAGGAATACTTTCTTCTGATTTTTTTGTTTCTTTATCTTTTCCCTCAACTTTGATTTCTTATTGATCACCAACACTCAACTCCTTCCCACTTCTTAGTTGGACAGCTTAAACTTGCTCTTGCTTTTTGCTTCTATCTTTAGGATTGATCTCAACATTACTAGGAATTACTCCCTGAGGTCTATTGCTAAGTACGTCTGAAATTTGCCTCATTTGATTCTCTATGTTTCTTATAGCAGCACTCCGACTATGTAATTGATTGCCCATTTGTAACACTTCTTCTAAAGACAGCTTCTTCTCCTTAACTTTCTTATTATTGTTAAATCCAGGAGGATAAGTAGATCTAAATTTAGAATTACAATGATTGTTCCAGTTTCCCAATGGGTTTACTTGATTGTTCACCCATTATTGACTTCCACCACCAAAGTTGTTATTCCAGTTATAGTTTGGATGATTTTTCCAACCTGGATTGTAGTAATTAGAATATGGGTTATTGAGTTTAATAATAACATTTATAATTTCTAATGAAGTTTGAGAATCAAGCATTTGTGATAATGAATTTTCTTCAATCAATTGAGGTGTTTGAGAAAAATCTATCCCAATTTGGTTTATTTTCCTAGATAATGCAGCAACTTGTGAAGCAACCATCGAAATAGCATCATTATCATGAATACTGTCTACTTTCTTAAGATTTTCCCTTTCAGAAGGTCATTGTGAATTATTCGTAGCCATTTATTCAATTAAAGCATAGGCTTCATCAAATTATTTAAACATTAATGAACCTCTAGCAGCAGCATCTATGATAGATCTTAGGGATCCAACTAACTCATTATATAAACTTTGAACAATTAACCTGTCTGGTAAAGATTGATGTGGTCACTTTTAAAGAGTTCTTTAAATCTTTCCCAAGCTTCATAAATTGACTACCCTTCATACTGAGTAAAAGAAGTAATATCATTTCTAAGTTTAGCAGTTTTTTAACGTGGAAATTACTTAGCTAAGAATTTTTGTGCTAAATCTCCCCAAGTTCTAATAGATCTAGGCGCTAATGAATTTAACCACATCTTAGCTTTAGCTCTAATGAAAAAGGAAAAAGTCCAAGTCTGACGACATCAATTGATACACCATCATATTTAAATGTAGCACACAATTTTAAAAAAATTGCAAGATATAAATTTGGATCCTCGTTTGGTATTCCACCAAACTGATTATTTTATGTCATTTATATTATTGCAGGTTTCAGTCCAAATAAGTTAGCCGCTACAGCAGGAGTTTGAATACTTAAGTGAATTTCATCTATCAAAGGGTTTGCATAATCCTTTAAAGGTTTTTGTAAATTATGATGTTCATTTTCACCAATTTGAATTTCAATGTTATTTTGTGAAGTGTTCGCCATATCTTGAAAATTATGAAGTCTTCATTTTTTTTCAGTTTTTCTTATAGTGCGTTCTAATTCAGAACCATAAGACACTAATCCTTCATATCTCAAACTAAACATACAAATAATAAAATTTAGAAATTAAACTATTACAACAAAGTAAAATAGAATTTATAATAATAATTTTATTCAGCTTTTTAAAAAAAAAAATTTTTGAATTTTCTAATTTTTTAAAAATTTTCAGGTATTTTATTTTTTTTAATGTTTTAATAAAATAAAATCCACAATTCAAAAAAAAATATAAATTAAAAAGTTTACTTTTCAAAGTTAAAAATTTTCTGTTACATATCCCTGACAAGAACGCAAAAAACTTGTTCCGACCCACAATTACTTGTATTTTTAATCTTCAAAATACTACAAAAAACTTGACCTAATTTATATTTAGCAGCTAGTGTGAATAAATGTGATTATATGAAAAGTAAGTAATAATTCTTCACACCAGAGGTACTACACAAGTATACGTATCATTTCAAGTAATATAAAATTTTCCTTAAAAACCCCAATATAGATCCTACGATGATAGTTGAACTATTTAAAATGGCTTGTTAAACTTAAATGCAAACTCTATTTAAATTGCAATAGTTAATACTAAATTAAAGTAGATAAAAAAACTATATTTAATAAAAGTAATTCTAACGAGTTTGAATAATATGTAAAGATCTTTCCCCTTGTAATGAGATATTAATCCATGTATGATTTGAATGAATAAAAACGTGATGAGTATTGTGACAAATAGGAACATTCCTATTCTTTACCCCCTCACGGTGCTAGCAAAGAACATTGACTAATTTAGAGTTTTTAATCAGCTCGTGTAGTAGTGATGAATAGATTATGGCCTCTGACCTCCAGAATACCCACTATGCCCTCTCTATAGGACCTAATAAGGACCCTTACAATCCAAACTCTATATCAAATTTGAAAAAAAATTCAAGACTGTCACCCTTGAAACATCAATTCTACGCCCATCAAAATTTATCTCCTTATCTATTTGCACTACCCCTTAGTTGATCGTAACAACTCTACCCAAAATGAAGTGTGACACTCACTAGTTGGGTGAAATTATAGCCCTTCCGGTTTGTTATGTTTCTTAATAGATTTTAACCTCACAAGTAGTCAAATTGACAAGTTAATGAAGAATCAGTAAAAAAAAGTCATCACAACTTTTAAAAGTAAATCAAAATCTTTAAATCATTCTCATCCCACAAAATTAATTCCCAAGAGCAAGGAGAAAGAAAGGGAACTACTCAAAATTCATGGGGAATTAAAAAAAAAACACCAAATTTGTTTTAAAATCCAAGTCTTAGAAACAAAAACTCAAAAACAATTACAAAGTACCTTATGTCTTCTGCCCTACACAAATTCTGGAGTCTCCTTGAAGAAATCTCCAAACTATTACTCTTACAAGACAAAACACACTAAAAATACACTTAAAAACTAAGGTGGGACTTTAAATGTAGCCAAAAAGTCCTCTATTTTGTCTAATTTTTTGTCCATATTAGTAGATCTCTAAACATAACCAAGGGTTGCTTCAAATACCCCTTCAAAATTTGGTCAAATTCAATGAATTTTTTAGAAGGGTAGTTACTGAGGCTATAGTGCCAGTCTACGCGCTTTAGCGCCTGTTGCCCGCGTCTATGGTGCTATAGTGCCATGGGACAGCGCTATGGTGTCATACCATTTTGCACCACTTTTGCTCATTTTTCCCTCCTTTTCTCCAAATGTCCATTTCACACATTTGAAACCAAAAACATGCAAAATTCCTTCCTTTAAAGTGCAATTTCACTAAAAATATGCATAAAACAATCATACAATATGCACTTAAAACATGTAATTTTAAGGTGGATCATTACACCCAAAGTGAGATTTGAGAAAAAAAATTACACAATTAGTGGAATAAAAAAATAAAAGAAACAACTGCCCATGTGAGGGCTGGATTACTAATTCCAAAAGGTAGACCTTATCCAGAGGAATTTGATTCTGTCCAATATCTTAAAGACTTAATTCCACCTCTCTTAAAAAATTTTTATGGGACCGGTAACCCTTGTCAACATGTTGCACACTTTAGATCAAGTTGCTACAATGTAGGGGGTAGTGATGCTCCTTTATACCGCAAATTCATTAAAAGCCTTATAGAGGTTGATTTTGATTGGTATGCAGAGCTTCCCAAATGGTCCGTTAAAAGTTTTATGGAGCTCGAGAACCTCTTCATTCAACAATTTGTCTGAGCACTTCACGCAATAATTACAGATTTGGTAGTAGAAAAGCAAAAGTCGGGAGAAACTCTTGTGAATTACATTATACTCAATATGTAGTGTAATCCACAACTCCATGAGCAAAATGCAATAAAAATCCTACTTAAAAACATTCATGGACTAGTAGCATTCATGTTTAAAAGATTTACAATAAAGACATTTGAAAAATTACTCAATAAAGTTGCCAACCTTCAGGAAGAATCCACACAAATGAGTATAACAGAAAAGGCAGAAAAAACAAAGCCGGCCACAGCATTTGAGAAGAAATCAAGAAATGTTTTAGTGATAGAGAAGGGTAAACAACCGATGTAGGTGTAGCCCGAACAAAAGAAACAACGACAGAAACCATCTTTACAACTACAATTCCAACAATCGACCCAATCACAGATAGAAAAGAAATCAACGTTCGAACGAATGAATAAAGAATATCCATTCAAGATAAAAGTTGTCGCAAAGATATTCCATAGCCTGTTGAAAGTTCCAGAGTTTAAGTTACCTGCAATCAAGTGGTCGGGAGAAGTTGATATGAAAGACCATCCCAATTATTGTCCCTACCACAGGATGCTTAGACACAAGATCGAAAAATGTTTCCTCTTCAAAGAATTATTAGAACACAATTTCAAAGCAGGGAATATAGTCATCTCGAAAGAGTAATTGAAAGAGCCTGAAAAGGATTCAATCAATGTGATTTTGGCTAATGAATTTATTTCTAGCGACCACTACGATGATGAAGACAGATGGAGCATGGCGCGGGGCAAATCTTCTAAGAAGACCCTTGCAAACCTGCAAGTTGCTCAAGCTCTAAAATCGACGTTAAAATCTTCCAAGAAAGAAAAAAAGAAATTTAAAAGGATTAGAGGTCTTCAAGATATAGGTACTGCCTTTCCCATTGTACCCCCCACTCCTTCTACCTCTTCACACTCTACTAGAATAGTTGTCTCGGACGAAGGAAAAAAATCCCTCAAGCCGTTGACATTGTATGGATTTCTCTTTATCCCTTAAAAAACAGTGAATGATAAAACTTTCAATTCTGCTTATATTTTTTCTATTTCTAATACTACTTTTGAAAACAACCAACCCAATTTCGATCCGGTAAATGATGCTAAAATCGTACACAATTTTGATGGGTCCAATGATAATTGAAACAAAAAAGATTATAACAACAATTCCAATAACAGTGAAGGAAAAGATGACACCACTACATTTGAATTACAAAGAATTCCAATTCCATCGAGTTGGAGTCCTCAAAATCAAAGAAAAAAGAGTCAGGCGATGTATTGGAAGAAATAATTCAAATTAATTTGTGGAGTGGAAAAGTGCTAACCCGAAGGATGACTCTTAAAGAAAAAGGAAAATAGATAGTAGCATCATAAAAAAAAATTATTCCTCCAGTGCAAGAAAGATAATCTGAAGGAAGCAAAGACAATTCTTATAACAAGGTAGACTATAATGTATTAACCCATTTGAGAAAACTACCAGCAAAGTTGAGCATCTATGATGCCCTTATCCTTTCTAAGGAAATGAGGGAATTTGTCGGCGTTATTTCGGGTTGGTTTGTGGGGTTGCCCGTAAGAAGCTGTCGGTCGCTGGAATCAAAATCCCGTTGCCCGCTTCGGAAGGACGTTGAAGTATGAAATCGAACTGACCCCATATTTTTCATAGTTTAAAATGAAAGATCATTGTACCTCAAATCTTGTATTTATCCCGAAGGATAAACACAAGACTTGAGGATGAGACTCGATCAAATAAACTAAGAAAAGTATGACGTCTGTTTGGTCTGCGAAACATTTTGTATTTGCCGACAAGTTCCCCTATTTAATATAAAGGATTAAATATGGTTTATATTAAGCTGGGTTCGGACATGTTTCCTATAAGGGCAAGCCCCTATAGTTAATTACATCTTAAATGACCAAAGCCACCTAAGAAGACTCTCGATAAAAATCAAGAAATATTATCTTCAAGGAACTTCAAAGGGTGGGACTCTTCAACGAAATCGGACATAGAGGTGTGAAAGGAGATTGGTTCAAATTTAGAACATTTTATTGTAGAATCCAAAGGAAGGAAGAACTAGGGGATGTCATGGATCCAGAGGAGAACCTCGGTGACTTCCCAAGCTATCCTAATGTTTGGGTTCAATTTTGAGGAGAAATATTTAGGTGTTTCATTCTGTCAATTTTATTTGTTAGGGCTTACATTCATGTAAAATGACCACACAAATAGCTTGGAAGATGTGAGGGTTTAGGTCTTAACAAACGACAACCTCGGAATCCTAAGACGAGTTAGGGCTTATATTATATAGCAGGGCTATACAAAGGCCTAAAGATAAGGTGAGGATTTACTTTGCATAAGCAAGCGACCTCAAAGTCCTATGGCTTTGTTGCTTAAGTCTAAGGAAGGAAGGTTGGTTTAGCTGGGGAAGATAGGTTTTGCTGTTGAAGATGGCTGTGCTGCCCACCAAGCTGGCTCCAAGCTCCTGCCGCGACGAGTTTAAGTTATCTATTGTGTCAAGTTATAATATCAAATCAGGTGGCCCTATGGTTGAATTTCTTTAAATTTTATGAGGGCATATTAAAGTTGATTAGAGTGACACCGGTTAGGATCCTACGGTTCCCTCTTTCTTGCATCACTATTTTCTATTGGATTCACTTAGTCCAAATGAACTTATTAAACCCAACTTAATGAGTTCCATAATTTCATTTAAACCGTGGGAAGCCTCATTAGCAACCGTAGGTTACCTCCTCCGAGGAATTCCCGATCATCCGATAGAGACGTCTTAATTTAGTTGAAGTTGTGGTTTTGTATGATGTTTGTGATTAAATTTTGAGTTGTTTTATATTTTGAATGTTGTGGCGGTGAATTTTATCTTGCTTGATTTTTTTTATTTTGGTTTTGGGTATGTGGCTATCCTGATGGTTTTAGTTTTCATGCAGGGTGAGATCATTGTTTATCATGCAAATTTGCAGGTATAAAAGTACAGTATGAAAGTACAAGAAAAATAACGCTGAAAGAACTGTAAAAGTGTACTTGGCGAGTCTTCTCGTTCCACCACCTGAAACTTAAAATGCATGTTAAGACAGTTTATGAAGAGCAGGAAAGGTAAAATTTTCCTAACGCTATGTCATATTATGGTGAGTCCTTAAAAGTTTAATTAAGGATGATTTCCTTAAGCAAAGAATATTAAGTTTAATAGGCCTCTGAGGTATCCAACAAGTTAAGAGGGGGAAACAGGTCCATGCCTCTCCCTCACCAACTAGTGAAAAGCCTCGAGTCCATTTAAACTTATCATTTTGCTTAATGGTTCATCCTGTAAATATCCTTAATGCTCAGTGAACATCGATGTCTCAATTATTCCTAAGAAAGGGGTAATTACCATTTATCATTTAATTTGAAAATTATATGGGTGAAGACCCTTAAAGGGGCAAGTTATTGTAATTTGAACACTTAGCCAAATTTTAATCCTAATTGGGCTTAGTGATGTTTCAAGGATGTTTGATTTTGTTATGTTTATTTCTCTAATCCTCTTTTAGTCAATTTTTGATTTAGCTTAAGCCATCACTAAGCCCTTAAGACCTAGGTGAGTGTCTTAATTAGTTTTGAAAAAGGTTAAACTTTAAGTGGTTATGATTCATGATTTGAATTTTATTTGAAAATCAAGATAGGGGTATTAAATTGATTAATTGTTGACTTCAAAAGTTATACCCCTAAGTCCAGGATCATTTCATTTTAATAAACTTCCAAATTTTAATAATTTAGAAATCTATTAATCTTAATTAAGAAAGTGAGATTGGTTTCTACCAATTAACCCCTCATGTTTCAAGCATAAATTAATTAAGATCAGAGGTTACCCATTTTCCCTCCTTTGAATTAGGCCTAGATGTTAATTAAGGCAAGATTTCCAAAATTACACATTTGCCCCTAAGGCTCTGACACCTTATAATTTGTCAAATTCAATTCAAATGACTTTGAAATTTTTCTCCTACCTCCTTCATGGGTTAATTGAGACATCAAAGGAGAAAATGTGATTTTTCAAAATTTAATTTAATTTATATAATTATTTTGGTGCAAAAATAGGATTTTTCAAAGAAAATTCCTAACTTGACCAAGGTTAATTATAATCCCTTGAAATTTTTACTGGAGGTATACCTAGACCAGAGAAGCCTTTGGATCAAATTTTATAATTTTTAAAATTCTCTGAGGATTTATTAGAATTATTTTAAGTTCTGGATTATTTAATAAAAATAAAATATTTAAGTGGTGAAAATTAAGTTTTGTATTTTTGAAAAATCTCTCTAAGGTCAGAGAACTTAGAAGAGCTAATTTTATATTTTTCTGATTTTCTTTGATTTATTGGAATTATTTTATTGTAAACTAATTTTTTAGCCTTTAAAAATTATTTTTAAGCTTTGAAAATAAATATCTTTATTTAGAAAATCAGGAAAAATATTCTAATTGTTCCTAAGTAATTAGGAAGCAATTTAGAACATTTCCATGAGTTTTATTATTTTTGTGATTTTTATGAATTTTTAATTATTTTAAATATTTAAAATATGCCAAAAATTAAGTTTTTATTTTAAATATTATTTTATTTTTATAAAATATCCCTGATCACAGAGAACTCAAAAAACTAAGTTTCATAATTTTTTTGAGTTATATTTTGATTTTTAAAAAATCATTTATGTGTTAAGAGCGGTATTTATCCTTAAAAATCAATTTAAGTTATTAAATGGACTCAAAATATTTTGAAACTTTTATGATGAGTTCTCTGGATTCTAAATCACAATGGAGATAAAAAATAAAGTCATTTAAATGTTTATATTTTCCAAAATCAATTGTCTTAGTGATGTAGTATTTGGAAAATTTAAGAACGTTTTAAATGACTTGACCCATGAAATTATTTCCAAAGATTTCTCTAGTCATGGTAGACTTTCCAAAATTTTCTTGGGATTTAATGACCAATATGCTAATTTCCATGATCATTTTAAGAAAATAATATGGAAGATGATGAAAAATATGGATCTCTATATAGGGACCTCTTCTGACTTTGGAAAAATCAGAGAATGTTCCCCCTTACAGAGGCTACAATATGTAAAAATTTCAAGCCAAGGTGATGTGTCAATATGCATGGAGAATCAAATGATTCTAGGTAGTATTTAATTAATTAAAAATATTTTATGCATCAAATGGACTTGAAAATTATTTCACATTATTCTCCTATGTTCACTGAGTAATAGAGTATTTTTATTTTATTTTTGTGACTTTTCTACACAAAGTTATGTATTTTTGAAGTTTTGGGGATTAAATAAATAAGAAAATACCCCTATTTTTCTATTTAAACCTCGCGTGCCACCTCATCCTATGACGGCTCCGAAAGCATGCGTGGCGCACTTTGGTTGGACGCCGCCGTCCACGTAGCTTGCTGACTCGGCCCGCTGTTCACGTCTCAAAGTGCCGTCCGGCTCAATCTCCCCCGTCCGTTTGATACACGCTTGATCGAACGGCTCCCCGTCATTGTCCCCAATAGAGTGATCACGTGCCCGTCCAGACTAAAACCTTAAGATCTCGGCCTAGACTCAACCAAATCGCCTCGGGTTTGATCCTATGGACTCGTCTAAGTGAGACAAACACATCTATACGGCTAAGGTACCATGAAATCAAGTTTAAGTAAACGGAGGATCAAAATAAACTCGGGAGGAGGAGGAGTTTTATACCTTTGCTCTGAGAAGAGAAGTTTCGATCAGAGGTGCTCGACAGGTTCGTTGGGGTCCAAGGAGGCTAGGGATTGAGTCCCTGGCCTTGGTGTGAAGTCTAGGCGTGAATTCGACCAAGCTCATTTTCAGGTGTTTGTCTAGAGCTATGGTAGAGGCTCTGTGGAAGGGGGATTCGATGGGGCTCTGGCTTCTTTCACTCTTGTGAAGGTGTGGGCACAAGAAATTAGATTTTGGTGGAGTGTGGAAGTGTATTGGGCTCTGTCCTGGTTTTCGACAGGGTTTCAAGCTCAAAATTGGGCTCCGGCAAGGGGGATGAGTGAGGTAAGATGGTTGGAATTCAATGAGGGGATCTTAGGGAAGCTCTGTGTGAAGTTTGGAGAGGCCTCTCTAACAAATTTTCAGCACTTAGTTCAACGGCCGTGGAGGTGGCCTTTTATAAAAATGGGGTTATGGTGGCTGTCTTGGCCAACTAGGAGGTGTAATGTGGTGCTTAGGTGGAGGGCAGAAGAGCTCCATAGTTTGATTTGGATGAGCTGGGCTCTAGGTTTGATTTGGGTGAGGTGCCATGGGGGTGGCTCTCGATTTTGGGCTTTTCCGGCCACTAGGCTGGCCGGCCGGCCAGGGGGAGGTGGATAGGAGCTCAGGGAACCCAGAGGAATCCATCACAGCAATTTAATGCAAATGTGCTTGGATTTGACAAAGATATCTTAAGCATGTGCATTTTTGGAAATAAGATCCCTTAATTTGTGGGACCTTTGGTCCATGGCTTGATTTAGGTGGTTTCATGGTGTTTGGGCTGGTCACTAGGTCCAACTAATGGATGTGGTGGAGTTAATTTGGTGGCTTTAAGG
>NEWO01000102.1:555437-569198 GCA_003013225.1 Phalaenopsis aphrodite
ATCAAGGGATCTAGGCTAGAAATTTGAGTTCAGGGTTGTGAGTGATTGTGAGTGTAGATGAGTGTAGTGAGTGCCTTAGCTCCAGACCAACACCCAAGGTTAACCCTAAGGTTCAACAATCCTAAGGGTGACTCATCTTGAGTTTCCCCCACAGTGACCCCACATACTAGGTATTTAGAGGTTGATAACAATATGAGGAACTTCAAGTTGAGTAAAGAAGAGGGTATAATTTCTAATGGTGTGGGTTCCAAGTCTAGTCTTCTAGGAATAATCAACAGGAAAAGTCCTATGGCTAGACCCTAGGCTACTAAATGGGACAAACTAAACCTCAACCAAAAATGAGGTCAACAGAATCATTACTAAATGCCCTTTTAGATCCAGAAATCTGTTTTGCTTAATTTATTATTATTTCCTCAAATGAGGCTTATTCATTAGAAAAACAAACTAAGATCACTTTTTCCGGCAATGACTTATTACTGGGTATGATCGAACATAATCTTCTGATGTATATAACAGTAAATATTAACGACTACATAAGTGTGCTTATTGACCCCGGCACCTCGATTAACATTATGAACTTAAGAACTCTCACATACATAGACATCGATGCTTGTAGACTGACAAGAGATAGAATGATTCTATGAGGTTTAACCAACAAGGGGAAAGAGTTGTAGGGTCAATTACATTGCTCTTGAACATGGATAATTTGGTGACAACAACAAAGTTTCATGTCAAAGTTTCTGAACATCTTTTAATGCTTTACTTGGTCAACCATGGCTCCATGAGCATAAAATGATTTCCTCATCATTACATCATTGTATCAAGTATCTACAAAAATGACATAAATGTTGTATTATAGGAGATCTGCAACCATTCTTCATTCATGAAATTGTTATGCATGAAGACGATGTGTATTACGCCCTGATAAAGAAAGAGATATTCTCCAGAGACGCAGTGATAAATGTTGAAGAAAAAGATAAGGAAAATAAAATGAATGAAGAAAACCATAAAAAGGAAAAGAAAATTCATACATACTTTGCTCTCACACAAATGAGTAAGAACTCTCATCAAACTCGCATCCAAGGGCAAGGCCAGGGACAAGGGCGAGGGAGAGAAAACCCAATAGTCAAAATGAGAGAGCCTTTTAAAATCAATATTTGTTTGGACTCTAACTCTAAAGAAGAAAAAGAGATGGAGAAGACAACATTGGTGATTCAAAAGGAGCCACAGTTTAAAATATCCTTTGAAGAGGAGGACAAAGAAAAATAATTTGAGTCCATGTATGAGCAAATTAATCACTATGTACATGCTATGATCCTAGATCTAATCTCTCCATCCAAGATTTAAAGTTTAGTGGTCAAAGAATTACATGGTGAAGATAGGAAGCCTATTAAGTACAATTTGGTTCTGTTTCTTTTAGTTCTGAGACAAATGTAAAACTGGACAGTGAAAGTCTCTTGAATTTAATGGAACTCCCTGTTGAACTTTATTTTCCGTATATTAAAAAACTGATTCAAAATGTTTTGATGCCTAAACATTGGTCATTAGACCAATCTTACCTTTTTGAACAATTGTGAAATAATAGAAAATGAAATCCTAACTCTAAAAAAAGGTATTGGGTTCGGTATGCTAGAAACTCTAGACGATATAGAATTTTGCCTGTTTGTCATCAAAGGATGTGATTCTGAGCAAACACCTGATTTTTCATTTGAAGATTGACCCCCAGAATTTGAAGAAGAAATTAAATCAACAGTGGATAAACTGAAAGAAAAAAACTTGGGAGCTGGAATTGATCCCAAACCACCTTAAATTAGTTTATTCATTAACGACATCGAAGAGAAAGAAATTATTCAACTGCTAAGAGAATACAAAGACTGTTTTGCTTGGAGTTATGATGAAGTGCCCATACTAGCTTCAGAAGTTGCAGTTCATAAACTCGGGATAAACCAGACCACGATCCTAGTTAAACGAGCTCCAAGAAGGATGTGTGCTGAAATGGAACAAGTCATTGCCGAGGTTAAGAAATTAATTGATGTCGGCTTTGTTCGAGAGAAAAAATACCCAATATGGCTGGCCAATATAGTGTTAGTGAAAAAAATGGCCAAATTTGAGTCTATGTAGATTTCAGAGATCTAAAAAAGACTTGTCTAAAAGATGAATTTCCCCTACCAATTCCAGAGTTAATGGTAGATATTGCATCTACACATGCAATATTCTTTTTTATGAATGGATCGTCATGTTACAACCAAATCAAAATTGTGTCTAGAAGATGAATCAAATACAACTTTCAGAACACCCATCGGGATATACCACTATAAGGCAATGACATTCAGACTAAAGAATACTGGTGCCACATACCAGTGAACTATGACACGAATTTTTGACACTTATCCAGAATCAAATTAAGTGCTACATAGATGACTTAGTTGTTAATAATAAACAAAAAGATGACCATGTGTGTGATTTGAGAAATGTCTTTGAATGTTACAATGATTTAATCTTAAAATGAATCCCCTAAAGTGTGCTTTTGGTGTCACCTCAGGGAAGTTTTTAGGGTTCATTCTTTGACACTGTTGGATCGAAGTTGACCCCCTTAAAATTGAGGCCATTTTAAACATGCCTCGTCCAAAATATTTGACCCAATTATGATTTTTTCAAGGAAAATTAGCATATATAAGATGTTTTTATTTCCAATGTATCAGGTTGATGTCAACCTCTCACCGCCTTAACCAGAAAAGATGTCAAGTTTGTTTGGGATAAAAAATGTCAAAACACTTTTGAAAACATCAAACAATATTCGACAATACCTCCTGTTTTAGTGGCTCCGGTTTCAGGAAGACCTCTAATTCTCTACAGTGCGGCAATAGAGAATTCTCTCGGAGCCGTGCTATCTCAAGTCAATTATGAGGGTAAAGAAAATGCATTATACTACTTAAGACACAGTTTGCTCCCAACCGAAATAAACTAACCTGTAATTGAGAAGCATTATTTAGCTTGGATCTTTGCAGTTCAAAAGTTACAACTTTGCATGCTCTCTCATAAGGTAACTCTTATCTCAAGGGTTAATCCTTTACAATATCTAATGACTCCACCAACACTTTATTGAAGATTAGCAAAATGGGCAATGATATTATTTTAATTCGATATAACATTTGTACCATTACGCGCCGTTAAAGGACAAATTTTGGCAGACTTCTTAGCAGCACAACCCATACTGACCGAGTCTTCTCTTGATGATGAATTACCCAATGAGCAAATTTTGGAACTTAAAAGTTCTAATATTCAACGATGGAAATTATATTTTGATGGAGGTTCATCTGCTCGTAAGGACAAGGACAGACAAACAACCATACCTGGTAAGGTAGGAGTAGGATTGATTTTCATCACTCTAGATAAAGCAATGATGCCATTTCCTTACCACTTTATTGAACCATGTACAGACGATGAAGATGAATATGAGGCACTCCTGATCAGCTTAGAGTTGACAATATTAATGGAAATAAAAAATATTGACATCTACGGAAACTCTCAGCTGATTATCAATCAAATCACTGGAAAGTACAGACTTTAAAACCACGACTTATGCAATAATTTCATTATAATTTGAAATTACTAGATGAAATTTCAAATGTAATGTGTCTCCTAGTACTGAGACGAGACAACTCTTTAGCAGATGCTTTAGCCAAACTTGCAAAAGAGTTTGCTTGTCCGAAAGAGGAAGACTTTCCAATTTCCATATAAGGACGACATGTTCCTCTTAAATCGACATCGATAATCTCCACAAAATTTGTGAAGACACAATGGTGACACTCGTTCACAAAGAAGAAGATGATTGGAGAAAACTAATTATTGAATGTCTACAAACCAAAAAATTACCAGAAATAAGTTTTATTGTAACTCAAATTAAACAGTGAGCATTATCCTATTCTCTAGTGAATGATGCTCTTTACTGGAAATCCTTTGATCATATGTGGTTAAGATGTTTAAACCAATATGAAGCTCAAGACATTACTAAAGAATTTCATTCAGGTTTTTGTGCTGCACTCCAGTCAAGACCAAAATGAAGATGAAAATAAAAAGAATGGGATATTATTGGTAGACAATGATGGTCAACTGCCTTAAAACTGCAAAGAAATGGCATCAATATCAGGTGCATGGAGTGTTCTTACATCAACCTCCAAACGCGTTACATTCAACAATTGCATCTTGGTCGTTTGAATGTTAAGGCACACATATAGTAGGCCCTATAGACCCTCTATCATCTAAAGGTCATCGATTTATTTTAGCCGCTACAGATTACTTCTCCAAATGGACAGAAGCAGTGCTACTTGGAGAAGTCAAAGTAGATTAGGTCCTTCACTTCCTCAAAAAAAAAATTATTTATAGATTTGGAGTTCCTCGAAGCGACATCTCAGATAATGGAATGGCCTTCAAAAACACAAAAATAAATATCTTCATCCAAAAACACGGGATAGATTGGAGGTAGTCAACAATTTATTACACCAAAACAAATGGTTTGTTGAAGCTTTAAACAAGAAACTTGTTCAAATTTTGAAAATACATTAACTAGCAGTCGAAGATAATGGCATGAACGGTTAGCAGAAACTCTATGGGCTTATCGTACCATACACCACACACTAACACGATCAACACCGTTTGCTCTAGTGTATGGTCCGAGGACGTGCTTCCAATTAGAAGTAAAACTCCCTTCTCTCATGATCGTATTTGCAAAAAAAATAATAAAAGAAAATAATGCAAAGTTACGACTCAAAAAACTTGAAAGTTTAGAAGGCAAGCACATACAGGCTCAGCAAAATCTGGAGCCATACCAGGAAAAAATGATACGGGCCCACGATAAAGTGGTTCATCCGAGAACATTTCAAATCAGGGATTTGGTTTTGGTACTCCGTAGTCATATCCTCGTTCACTGGAAAATAAGTGGGAAATTTGAATTGATATGGGAGGGTCCGCATATTGTTGAAAAGACATAGTCGAGAGGAACTTACCAGCTGGTTGATTGCCAAGGAGAAAGAAACATACCCCTAATCAATGGGTGATATTTGAAAAAATATTACATGACATAAAAATGACTTGTTTGTAAACTGGGAAAATAATAAAAAAATGAAAATGAATTCAAGTTTGTTTCAATAGCACAACTAAGACTTTTATCTTTTTAGACTTCCTTTTTGCTCATTAAGTGAGTGCTCGTGAGCACGACTTCTTTAAATAAATAAAAAAATGATGATGATAAAATAAAATCTCTTAATTTTACATTAACAAACTAAATTAAAATCAAGTCTGACATATTTACATTATTCTATAACTTGCAGGAGAAATGTCGAACAACAGGCTTCTTTTCACTTTCGTAGTTGTGTGTTTGGCTCTGGACCGATGATGCATGAAACAAGGATTGAAAAATCCATTTTGATTTTGATTTGATGGAAGTGGAATTGTTATACAATGGACCACTATTGTCTATTGTTAACCAAGAAGAAGCAGAAGGGAAACCACCTGTATTGGAGTTCCAATCTCCACAATAGAATACTACCAAAGAAAAGGCAAAGCCAATAAAACGGAAACAAAAAATTGACTGTGGACAACTAAAATCAGCTGTAGTTGTTGTTGCTCATGATATCATAGTTTCATCAGTTGCAGGAGTAACTACGCTAAATTTAGAGCTGACACGAACCCAAAGGAGAAATTGTAATAAGCTCCTATTTGGCACAATACAGTTTTCTTCAATTTGATAATTCACTAACTATATTCTCATTATAAGGGGAAGGATACTTTCTTAAATTTGAACTCTTCATCGTAAAACTTAGTTTAGTTTTAGTAAATTTTGTTTTGAAGTTTTGATATTAGTGTAGTAAATGTAGTTTCTTTAGTGGCATTAAACAAATTTTGACATGTTTTATTATTTAAGTTTTCTATAGTTTAAATATTGTGCTTTTTCGTTATTACCATAAGAATTTTCACCTCGTTGTGGAATCGATACTTAGGGCCCCATTAGAGCCCTTTAATATTTTAGTGATATGTATACTTGCGTTTGCAACCTAGTGACGATTTGAAATTGAAAGTACACCTTAATTCACTATGAGTGACAACTTTAAATAATTTAAAAGAGAAAATTATACTGAAGTAAATTTTATTTTGATTGATCTGCATATTTTTTAGTATAGTTGTCTTATGTGTTGTGGTGTTGAAAAACATTTATAACGCACAAAAATCACGCATCAGCAATCAAAACATTTACTTAATACATTGCCTTACATTGTGTGTTGGTTCCTTTAGATGACAAGGAACTCAACCAAGCATCAAGGAGAAGGGTTGTTAGAAGTAGGGGTGGGTGCTAATGTTGTAGCTTATATTTATAAAGTTCTTAATTATGGAGATTATAAAATGTCTTATTTCTTTGGTTTGAGCCATTATAACCAACATGTAAAAAAGTTATTTGCCCAATCTGTTATCAAGGAAAGTGTTGTTGGTGCGATGGAGGAAACCAATGGGCCCTTTGTAGTGAACACCGATGGTAGATGGGTATCACATGCTACAGGGGTTGGTGGGGTATTTTGAAGTAGTAATAGGGAATGTATTTATTTTTTTGCTGCTCTTACTATTGCTTTTACTCCTTTGGAAGTGAAATCATCAGCTATTTGTATGGCTGTTAGAATTGCTACCTCTCTCAAGTGGCATTTTCTACATATATAATTTGATTGTATGAACTAATTTTATATTTGAATTTACTGAAAACTCCCTCTTGGAACTTAATTACTTTGGTTAGAAGGATTCTGAAAATGATTATAGATAAAATGATGATTTGGAGTTTCACCCCTAGGGAAGGTAACTCACTTACAAATTGGGTGGCAAGGCAGGGTATAGGTAAGGAAGATGTAACTGTGGGTAACCCACCTTCTGCTGAATTGAGTAAGTTGCTGGTTGGTGATTTGTTTCATTGGGTTATATACATTATTTGTAATGTCCATAAATAGGGGTAGAAATCATATGTTTGCATAGGTTTCATGCATAGTTTAAGGTCTTGGTTGTATTGGTGGAATTATTAGTTTATTAATATTTTTGGAGCTTTTTTTTTTTGATATATTTGTATTTTGGAGGAACTTTTTGAGGGAAGTTGTACTCTGGGAGTGGAACCTTAGGAGTGAATTGTCTTGTTTTTTTTCGGTAGTTGGTTCTACTTGCCCTCTTTTGTAATCAATTTTTGGAGTGAGAAAATTACCTACAAGTTTCCCTATACATAGATACACACACACACACAGATATATATATATATATATATATATATATATATATATATATATATATAGACATATTACACTTAGATATTATACTTAGACATAAATTTTTGGGAGTTGGGTAATGGAGATATAAATTTCTGGTATGATGATTGAACAATGGTTGGTTCTCTAAAATTTTTTTCCGCTTCATTGTAATAATAATGATAAGGATTCGGTTTTTTGAAGAGGGGATGTGTGGAACTGCTTGAAGCTCTAAAGCCTTGTCGGTTCGGATTGAAAGAATATCATTTCACATATTTCTTTTGACAAAGGTAAAAAAGATTGCGCTATATTGAATTAGCACGTGGATAAGCTTTAAATGTATTTATAAATATATTCATCGTTTTGATGTGGTGGATGGTTGTGCTAAAATTTAAAACACACTGTTAATACCTTCGCAATCATTTTAAATTTCTGCTTGTGGATGGCATTCTTAAGTTAAAAGGCTTAAGTTTCTCCTTTATTTGCTTACACTATAGAGGTGTAATCATTTTTACTTTTCTTTTTTCAATGTCGATTTGTTGTTTTCTTTCCTTAAGTTTTTTATAATTCTCTAGATCAATGCTTAGCCAAGTGGATTTTGCATGATAATGCAAGTCATTTACAAAGATAAGTCTTTTATATATTGTTGGTTCATTTGGATGGAAAGAAATAATAAAAAAATATATAGATATTTGTATAATAGTTGAGAGGGTGATTTTGTACATTAAAGCTTTTATTTACAAAGTGCTTATATTTGATAGATGCAATGCATCTCTTCTTTTTAATATGCAATAGGGATGGAAATATATAGATATTTGTATAATAGTTAAGAGGGTGATTATGTACATTAAAGCTTTTATTTACAAAGTGCTTAAATTTGATAGATGCAATGCATCTCTTCTTTTTAATATGCAATAGGGATGGAAAGAAATAATAAAAAATATATAGATATTTGTATAATAGTTGAGAGGGTGATTAAATCCCCATGAAGTAAAACCTGTAAAGGAGGGGAGGCACGATATCGACTAAGATCATGGAGGTGGAGGCACCACGTTTTGCCACCAAATTAGCCGACCTATTACCTTAGCGATGAATAAATCTCCAAAGAACCGAAACTGTAGAGGAAACTCAAATAATACGATTAATGTGGTAAGCAACATCCCAAGTGACAAGTCTCCCTTGATTTAACATCTCAAAAAGAATCTTAGAGTCGGTCTCGATCAAAATATTCGACCAATTCAAAGAGACCGCAATAGTGACCGCCATTAAAATTGTGTAAGCTTCATACTCCACAGCAGAGTCTGCAATACAAGGAGAAGAGAAAAAAAACAGGCAGCGACCTCTGTGGTTACGCACAACTCCCCCAAAACCAGCACTGCTTTGATTCCAACTACCATCCGTATTAATTTTCACCCACCCCTTCAGGGGCAGTTGTCACTTCACCAAGGTTGGTTTTGAAAGCAACCTACTCTGTAGAGGGTGGGGAAGAGAGTCGAAATATATAATACCCGAGAAGAATTTATCCTTCTTACCACTGAACTTATAAATTTTAAGAGCATAAGAAAGAATATTGGAGATCACATTGGAGCATCAAGGTTTACTATTAACATGTTTAATATCGTTCCGTGTCATCCAAATGAACCAACATATAATATAAGAATATATGTGTAGAAAATGGTTACGCCTTCGATCCATGTTACACAAAAAAGTAGTGGAGATCAAATCTTTGGTCGAATAAACAGTAGTGCTAAACCAAAGACCCCCCAATTTCCAAATTTGTAGCGAAAATGGGCAAGTGAAAAATAAATGTTCCAAAGTTTTCTCAACATTGTTGCATAAAGAGCAACAAGAAGCTAACCTTAACCCCTTGAGCTTGAGGATGTCGTCACAAGGAAGTAAACAATGAAAAATTCTCCAAGCCAAGAAGGACATAGAAGGTGTTAATGCATGGTTCCACAAACCGTCCCCCCATGTAGTTGGCTGAAAACGGTGTGTGGAGTGATAAATAATTTTTGTAATAGAGCTGTCGGGATGCATCTTTAACATAGGAGTATCCGGTTTATGGGATTCAAAATTAATAGTAGAAATATAAGTAGCATTTTCAGCCCCCACTAACTGAGTAAGAAGAGGCAAATTCCAGGAATTATTAAGCCAAGTATCAGAAACAGTGAGATCATTATGAATATCGACCCCAGGAGAAAAATTAATTTGAGCCCATGAGTCATGCCAGAAGGAAACATTACCGCACCCAAGATCCCAAAAAATAAAATCCTTGGCTCACTCCCTAACTTGAAGAAGCCTCTTCCAAAACCTAGAATCCCCTTTCCTCCGAACCACCGAAGAAGGATGAAAATGTTTGCAGTACCTTTCATGTAAATAACTTGCCCATAAGGATTGACCACTCCGAAAATTAAGCCAATGTTTAAATAAATTAATTTCAGCAATATGATGAAGCTGCTTGAACCCCAAACCTCCCGCTGAAGTAGGTTTGCAAATTACCTTCCAAGAGCACCACTTCTTACTCGAATGAGATCCCGCCCACAAAAAAATTATTAAAGGATAGTTCAAGAATCTTTTGTGTGCTTTTTTGATATGAAGAACTCACAATTCATATAAGGGCATACTCTGCACAATACTCCTAAGCACATTGATACGGCCTCCAAAAGACAAGAAATTGCTCTTCCAATCAAGCATCCTTATCTTATCCACCAATTCATCCAGTTGGGACTGTCGAATTCTACCCTTAATTAAGTTGACACCCAAATATTTAATTGGAAATGTCAAAATGGAGAAACCAGGAAAATTCGTAGCCCAAGTAGCAGTGCAGTTGTTTACCAACTTACCAAGATAGATATTACATTTAGTAGCATTAAAGTGTAGTCCCGACAGCAATTGAAAGTCCTCCAAAATATTATAAATACTTATAATAGAGCGTTTGGATGCATTAGAAAATAAGACGACATCATCAACATAGGCTAAATGTGAGACCAGCACATTAGCTTTATTATGATAATGTAGAGTTGGCTTTTGACTAAATTTGTGATTGATAACCCGGGAGAAATAATCAAAAACCAAAATAAAAATCGTATGAGAAAGAGGGTCACCCTGCTTAATCCCACGCCGGCCTTGAAAAAACCATGTAATTCTCCATTAATAAGGATACTATATTGATTAGACTTGAGCCAATTATGAATGATATAACGGAACAAGGAAGAGAAACCCCTGGCTTTGAGAATGTCTAAAATAAATTCCCAATTAAGAGAATCATAAGCTTTACGAATATCCAGCTTAGTAATCATATTACCACCATGACATTTCCTATCAATGTCAAGGAGTAATTCCTGGGCAAGCATAATATTATCTATAATTCCCCTACCTTGAATGAAAGCAGATTGGTTGTGAGAAATGATCTGATTAAGATGAGGTTGGAGCCGCTTAACCAGAATTTTGCTAATAACCTTGGAAATGACAAAAGTAAGAGCTATCGGACGGAAATGTTCCCACATAGATTTATTGTTAGATTTAGGAATAAGGACCATCGTGGCAGCGGAAAAATAATTCCCTGGGGTGTCACCCTTAAAAAAACTTTGAATGGCTTGCACCACATCGTTCTGAATAATATTCCAGCTCTTAACATAAAAATCAGATGTAAAACCGTTTGGTCCTGGAGCTCTATTGCAATTAATCTCAGAAATAACCTGAAAAATATCATTTGCAGTTGGGATACCACAGAGCTCTAAATTCTCAGTGTAATCTCGTACATCATTAAAGAGAGCACTATCAATGGTGCCAACATTTTGAGAAGGGAGAAACAGATTTTGAAAATATTGCACAACATTAACTCCCAGATTTCGTTTGCCCGTAATCCGATTACCACATTCATCTTTAATGCAAAAAATAGTACTATTCGCACGACGTTGTTTTATGCATGATGAAAATATTTCGTATTCCTATCACCTTGAACAAAATGTACCTCCCCCGCCTTTTGTTGCAATAACTCTTCCTCCTGAATGGATGCAGCAAGGAGTTCATTATGGGCATCTTGTAATTGAGAAACCACATCATTAGAAGATTCATCAATAGCCTGAAGATGTTGAACCATGCTCTCGGCCTTAACCACCCTAGCATGAACATCACAAACACCTCCCAATTCCAAGTTCTAAAAGCACTTGCCACCTTTTTGTGAAGTTTCCAAAGTCGGAACCAAGCATTCCCAACATCAGCAACATTTCAATTATCAGCAACGAGTCTCAAAAAAGCCTCATGCTTAGACCAAACATTAAAATAGCGAAAGTGATAAGTAGTAGTTTTCTTAAAGAAGTCAAAAGATAATAGGAGCGGTTGTGATCCGAGCCTGAGCTCGAAAAATGTTGAACCTGAGAAAAACCATAAAAAGAGAGCCAATTTTGATTAGCAAAACATCTGTCAAGTCTCTCAAAGACCTTACCACGTTTCCAAGTGTATTTAGAGCCAATAAATCCCAAATCAGCTAAGCCTGCATCCACCATAGTTTTGCCAAAGTTATTCATCAAAGAAGAGATGGCCCTACGACCACCCAATTTCTCACTACTATTCAAAATCATATTGAAATCTCCTCCCACCATCCATTTATCAGTAATAACATTGGCCAAGCAAGTAATCTTGTTCCATAAATCATACCGAGCCGAAATGGAATTGCTAGCATACACAAAGGTAAGCCAACCCGAAAAATCATCAATAGAGAAAAAAGTATGTACAAATTGTCCATCATCCGCAATGATGTCCATATAAATATGTTTCCTCCAAAAAAATCCAAATCTTATTAGAGCAGTTGCGAAAACAGGAGTAGTGCTTAAAATTTCCCAAAATCCGATCATGAGAAGAAGAAACCATTGGTTCCAAATTCGAGAAGATGCCAATTTTATGGATCCTAGTTAAAAGCTTCAATCTACCAAGGGAGCTAGGATCCGCAACTCCCCTGATATTCCAAATCAAAATACTAAACATCGGTGGACAAAGAACCCTTACTAGAAATTATAGTTCGGGTTTGTCTAATTTTGCTATCAGAATGAGATTGATCAAGAGAATCCATATTACTTCCATACCTTAGGTTAGCCAACTCATAATTCCCTTTTTTTTCTTCTCCGACGCGATTTTTGTACTTGTCATTCCTCCCCGAGGAGGTTGGAAACCACTCCCACATCAACGGCATTGTCAGGTACATGAGCCCCCTCACACCCCTGTGACACCAAATTTTCCATAGAACCAGAAGTGTTAGAGAGAGTAGAAACAATATTAATAGGTGCAATAGAATGTATATTTCCATGTAAAGATCGAGTCTCCACATTAGCATCCATATGGACCGAACCACCATGACACCCTTGTAAATCATTCTCTAAAGGAGCAGAAATATCATTAATTGTAAGAGTATCAGCAGCTAAAAAATCCTTCAAATGTCGAGGACCCTCAACAATGTCATTCATAATAAAATCAGTGGATATCACAGTAGTGTCCACACCCCCAACATTCACAGCACCCCCATTAGGCACAACCGTAGTCTCCACACACTCAGCCAACAGAGAGGTTGGTGTAGTCTTTTCGACAGAAAGATTTAGTTGATTTTGCCCACCATTCCTTTTCCGCAATTCCGGTTGAAGATGGAAACACTGAACTGAATCATGACCAAACATTCTACAATGACCACAGTAACGAGGGTGTTGTTCCAAATGTACCTGCTGCCAATAACCGTTGTGGGCAGATCCAATCCAGACATCCTCAGGGGGAGGCAAAGTGACATCACGCTCAATCAAAATTCTAGCCATGGAAGGTCTAGATAAATTAAAAGTAGGAGCATCTAATTTTAATGGTTTGCCAAACATCGCAGCAATAGAGAACAAAATTTCATGATTAAAAAGATGAACTTTCAATCTCGGTAAACGGAGCCATACAGGGATAATAGGGAGCTCAGCCTTCGCATCAAAATCAACTGTCCACTTAAGAATCTTCATAAAAATATCATCAAACCGCATAAAATGCATCGCAAAAATTCTAGCATAATCTTCTTCACTCGAAAGCTGAATCAAAATATGTCGGCCTTCCAAAGGGCCAACTTTCCAACTTCCAACAAGATTCATGAGTTCAAAATGTTTGCAAATAAAATCGATCTTAGGATGTCCATATAAAAATTTTCCAACTAAATTTAAACGACAAGATGAAGCAAGTATCGAGTTCTTTGAATCATACAGATATAAAGCAAGTTTTCCCCCTTTTTCCGGATTTCTTAATAAAATTATACTCACCTCCTAAAACAAGAGATTCATAGAACGAATTAAGAAAAAACAAATTATTACTCATCGCCTTGGAGGAAACATGAGTTCCCGCAATAGCTTCAGCAAAAGTAGGGGCCATAACAGGCCTGAGAAACTAAGATGTAGCAAAACGACTCTCAAAAATCAAAAGAAAGGAAGAGCAAACCCTTGAAAAAGCCTCAAACTGAGAAAAATCGAAG